>KZ073190.1:75031-101420 GCA_002091845.1 Anopheles cracens
CTTATTTCATTGCGGTTTTATTAAGATTTTTGTGATTCCTAAGGAAGACTCGCTCATTTTAGGTGTTAATTTAATTAATGTTTTATTTAATATAACTTATAATTTGATTCACTAGACGATTTTCTCAATATCATGACATAACATTAAACATATCAGCATATCAGCGATTATGTCATCTACTATTATTAGGATACTCGTTTGTGACATTTTCATTATCCTCTTTTTTTTAATTATTACCCAATATTTATTATATAAAGTAACAAACTGTTTCAATTGTTTAATTTTTATTAAAGTCTCCGGGAACATATACTATTCTCATGTTTTTCTTCAGCAATCATACAGAACTCGTTCCATTCTGATAAGATTTTTGGACAAAACCGCAGACTTTTGTATAGGACCGTTAAAGTCTTGGTTTTCAAGACGTTTGTTCGATTTACTTAAATTAATTGAATGCATTAATTGTTTGTTATATGACCAATTAATATAATACAACTTATGTTTTTCCTGTTGCAAATTTTTGCTATATACATGATTGTTCACAATTTTATCTCCACTTTTAGTAAGACTATTTATATAATTTTTTCGGTCGTTTGCATACATTTCCTGTATGCTTTCATATCTCTTAAGAATGTTTTTCCATAATTATAAATTCCACTATAGAAGCAGTAAAACAATACACGTCCTCTTTAATCAATTTCCCCGACAACTCGTGTAGACTCTTGAGATTATCCTTTAACTATTCTCCGATGAACTCCAGCTTGCACTAAATTGAATTTCATGTCCGTGTCTGACTTTTTTGCTCTACGCTTTAACAGAATCAACCTTCTAGCTCCAAACTGACGCGGCAAACATTGTTGCATTTCCGCCGAACGGCACCGTGACGCACAGTCCATTTCGAGCGATGTATCCGGAGCAAAATAGTGCATCAAACTGGCTGGTAGCATGAGTTTTTTTTGTGCCCCTTCCGCTTTACGAAATACTGTTCGGGATGATTCTTCAACCGATCACGTGGCCTCGCACGGTTCCTCGGAAACGGTTTGAATGATTTATAGACGTATTTTTCTTCGGCATCCCGGCTCCTCCAATCCTCCCACCAGCCGGTCACCCAAAGCACTTCTGCTACGGAGCGCTGAGATAAGTAAAAAAAAAGTCGAAACGGAAAAGATTGGAATGCAGAAAAGAGAAAGGAAACCGCACCCGCACCAGTAACCGGCAAGCCCAAAATTGTTTCCCGTAGCGTGGAGCGAAAATGCATTTGTCTAAATTGACTTTCTGTTTTGAAATTTTGGCAGCCCGATCGACAACCGCCAGGACCCTCCCCGGAAGTCGCCGCCTCCCCGGAAAGTGGTTTCGAAAGTGTGGCAGAGCGCGTTCGATTTTCTTTGCCCGCCCCGTGCAAGGAGAGCGTGTGATTCTCAGGACGAAAAGAATCTGGAAGCTGTAGAAAATTAATGATACGATGCGATGGCTCGAACGCTACGGCCAGCAAGTTAAACAGAACCTGACGCAGCCGGCTGCTGCTGGGCCACGGCGGAACTGCTGAGTCGTCGATACAGATGAACGATTGGTGCGAGGGTGGCCCGTTCGCGGAAAGGGTGGAGCAACCGCAGAAACCGCACAAAACGGTTATGGAAGTTGAGGAAAATGGAAAGAACATGAGTCGAAATTTATTTTCCTCCTTACCGCGGGGAGGGGGGGGGGCGTTCGCCCATCGGTAGGGCCAACTTTTCCTCATCATTCCGGACAGTTTTATTGCGGAATTGAGTGGTGAGAAAGTTAAATTGAGTTAACAAACGCAACCTGTGTCGAAGCGCGTGCGTGGGGTGTGGGATGGTAATCGCCACCGACCGACCCTTCAGGAGTTTTCATGCTGCGTAATCTTCATGTTGATTGAAAACAGTAATCTTGTGTGTGTGCGGGTTGCACGATTCTACCGATTATAAACGAGCTTAGCCTGACGCTTCTCGTTGTTCTTTCTTCATCTGAAGGGAAACGTTTTTGAACCCAGAACTACCCGTCGAACATTTCCTAAGCACGATTAGAAAGTTTCACTATCATCTGTCTGAGGAAGTGGAAATGATGTATTCATCATAGCTTTGCACGATATAGAATAAAAACAAGCAATTATTCTCGTTATTCATCCATAAAGTGATGATAAAACTAGCTTTCGGACTCTATCTATATAATCATTTTCAAAGTTAGGTTTATTCCTGATCCTTTTAATCGAAGAACATTTTAATGAAGCTTAGACTGGAATCATTTAGATTGAAAAGTGTATTAACAGACAAGTAATTTTTTATCTCTAACCAGTCATTATGATCCAAGCGAGGTTTGAACTCAGTGTTTTACAAACCGAAAGAAACATCTTTATCTTTCGATGTGAAGTATTTTTTTAATTAAAAAAGGGTTAAACTTCTTTGAGAAACTCAGCGAAACTAATAAGACCTCATCAGACGGTTAACGTCTTTAAAAAAACGAAAGAATAGATGAATTTCAACTTGAATGTTAAAAAATACGGCCAATATTGTTTTGTTTGTTTGTTACCTTACGAGCATATACGCGTGCCCTCAAAACTGTGTGACCTCTTTAAGTTGCAGAAATACTTTAATAATACAGTTTGTACGAATTTTGATAACACAAAACAATGTGTTTAAGTATGTATAAAACACCAAAATCTAACATACAAGAATTTCATACATTTTCTACTTTGCGCAAATAAAAGATTTTCAACACATGTGGAATAATATTCAATTGATTTATCAATTTTATTTATTTTCAACAATACAAAAACACCATAAAACGTAATTTATAATCAAAACTCTGCTTCATCAGCGAAAATGTTAACAAAAAGCTGTTAAAGAAGCTCACGGTGAAACAAAACTATGATAAGAGAAAAATAGCACAAAAAACGATAATTCGTTTAATGGGACAGTGGTGTATTGATTTCCAAAAGTATATCTAATATTATGTTTTCCTGGCATCTCTTCGCATCAAGCCTTAGACTATTTATGTATATATGTATGATGATGGCGTCTTCCTTCAATTTTCTGAATATTTAATTCAGTAAAAATCCATCAGAAAATGGCTAAAATCTTCGACTATCTTTGTGTTGCTAACTAATATCTTATGATAATTTGCTCTAAAGTAAAATGTCAAATCGTTTCAACATTTCTACACATTCACAATATTTGGAAAATCCTTTAAGTATCGCTGAAGATATGAACAAATTGAACCCGCTTATAAGAAATAAACCAGTAGAAATCATTCATTATAATCCCAAACGTTTACACTATATGTATTATTCAATTTTATTTCTTCTTCTTCAAGACCGGTTTGTGTTAAAAAGTCTATGTTTCTATAACAAAAGGAAAACCAAAGAAACAAGTGGAGATATAGCTTTGAATCGCGCAACAGTTGTGTACGAATTAAACACTCACTGGAAAACAGTAGTGATAATTTGAAACATTTTTCCAAAAAAGGATGTTTTATTAAACTTATGGTAGACGCAAGCCGTATGCGATCTATGCGTACCATGGAATTCAACGGCAAACATGACTTTCCAAAGAAATTGAACCGAACCACAACACTCCATGATGAATGTCGGCAAAGAACTGCAGCGTATCTCACCCAGATGCAGACATATCTCATCGCAACACGCCGGCTCGGGATGCATTCTCCCGAAGGAAAACCCGATCATAATTACATTACACGCGCACAATCACCCCAAGAATGCAAACAATACTAATCCACCAGTCCACCCGTATCTCCACCGTACAGCCCTCGAGAGGCCCATGTTCTAATTAATGTCTTCATGGGAGCGATAGCGACCTAGGACGGATATCGCTCGGTAGGTGTTTGGTATGGTGTTGGTTTTTTTCTTGACTCCTGCACTAGCCATTGTATAAAAACACTCGCACACACACACGCGCATGCTGTCCAGTGCCCAGAAAGTATGTGACAAGAAACTGGTCGCAGTGCATGTTCCACAGCAGATAAGCCCGGAGACCGGCACTGGAGAGCAGGGAATCAAGCGCATCACTCTTAAAGTGTGAGCGTGTGGGCGCTAGGATTCCCACTTCCAAACTGAAACAAAGAACAAGCCGGCGAGCCGGCCCCGACATAACCCCACTTTGTTGGAGGGTTAATTTTTATCGCATTGTTTCACATCGCATCGGTTGCATTTGCACTGCGTGTTCCGCAGATTGCCCACTGTAACGCCCGGCTCACCATTGGCATATTATCCTGGGTGGGCGCAGTTGGGATGGGAGCGACGGCGCACACATACACAGGGCACTGATAAACTGTTGGGGGAAAAGTGCCTTTGTGTTTGGGTGTGCGTGCGTGTGTCTGTGTTCCGTTCAGCCAAAGGGTACGTTTTGCGACAAAAAAATGACACAAGAGCACTCACAAAAAACCCCTAATCCCTCTGGGTGAAAAAGTGTCCTTTATACCGGGCAGCGACGAACAGACGGCACCCGAAGCGAGCGACACTGTGGACAAACATATCGTCATGCTCGTCTCCCACACTGGAGCACGGAACCGGGCCTGGATCCTTCAATTGCCGCTGGACACTTGCCGTCCTGCCGCCCTCGGAACGGCGCCGGAACGATGCAGCCATGGCTTCTATTGTTTACCTTCCATCATCGGAAGAATTTGCCATATCTTCGATCTCGAATGGTGTGCCGCACTCTTTTAATCGCTTCCCTCTTTGTACAGGGCTTCCACTGCCTCGGCTCGGCCCTGCCTTTTCCCCGTTCGGGATTGGCTCGGTATTTGCGGAAAACCTAACTGATAAGCAAACGAACAACCCTCGCCGGCCGGTGCCAGCCAGGATATCAAACGTGAGTGTTTCGCCCCCCCCCCTCCTCCCCACGGCCCGCTCGTTTTTACGAGTGTCGACTGCGGCATCCCGGTTGTGCCAGACGCGCACAGTGAAACCGGCGGGCCAGGTGCACCGATCAAAATGGCAAATCTTGAAGTAGTTTGTTTGCGATTCACAAATTAAATTAAAAGATAAACACGGGCGCGTTGCGCTCAAGGAAGTGGTGTGTGGCAGCTTTGAGGAACGTTTCAAATGAGCTTAGTTTCTGTAAGTTTCATATAAACAAAAATTGAATTAATTTCATTCGGTTTAGTCTCAGTTTGAAAGTTGAAAGTTTCACCGGTTAAGAAGCTTGAAAAAACTGTGTTAAGTCTGAGTAGATCAGAGTAGGTCAGAGTTAGATCAGATTATTTTTACAAAATTTGTATCATGTATCACAATTAAAGATTTTAAGGATCACAGGAGATCACATTAAATAATTTTCAGGAAATTCCCTCTGTAGAACGAAAAAAACTCGAGTAACGACTTAAGGTGAACGGTTTCGACGCGATACGGAAAACTAAGGCGTGTATGCAAGTCATGTCCCTACTCTAATATACTCGTTGTAAAAATAATAAAAATGATCAATATGAATCGCAATTTACAAATATGCAATATTAAACGTCCACCACATAATCATTTTGCCTAACTTTTATTGTTTTCGTAAAACTTAAGCAAAACAAAGGAACGAACTGTTAAAAAATGAAGCATTGAAGGGCAACACTATTTACTACATTAATGATACAACGTTGTAGAAGATTTTATCGATTTTTTTTATAAAAATTCTATTAGAAATACAGAAATACGAATTGAAATATTATATCCCTATACAAAAAAAACACAAAATGTATTCAAAATATACAAAAACATCATCACAGGATATTGTCGGTACTGACTATAGTTTTTAGTCATACAGAGAATAATGTGCGTTATCACACTGAGGGAAAAGTTATTCCATACATCCTCTTTAAAAATGGATACTGCTACGTTGAATGGCTGAAAATCAGTTATAAGACGTATTATTGTCCCCTTTATTCGGACATAATCAAAAAAAATTGTCAGATCGTGACAGTTCTTTGTTGTTGTAGTTTGTTCAAACATAAACTTCATCTTCATGATTTCCAATTTCAAATTTAAAGTTGCCTACAGCTCTAATTTGTATATTATACACAATTTTATAGAATTGTATATTTGAATTATTATGAATAAAGATTAAACAATAAAATAACTGACAGGCACAAAAGGAAACTTGATGTCAGAGCCTAACTTAAAACCGGTAACATCAGCGAATTCCTTGCGTTTTCATTTCTCAGTAACATATCCAAGTAGGCAAGATGCAGCGTTTGCCGTCTAAACTTAAACGCAGCGCTACGACCTTCCCTAAAAGCTGTGTGCACCCGAATACTATTATCAAAGTGCTCTCGTCCACCCGGCACAATATTTGATTCCATCTCCATGCGGTGTACCCTGGGCAGAATTTACTCACGCATCGATGCCATAGTTCCCTCAGCCCACAGCCCAAATATTGCCATTTGTATCCGACAACGCAGAATGTTTTCCCAACTAAACCACCGGGAATGATTTTTTGACAACACGGTATGCCTTTGACTACACGGTCCTGTGAATCCCGCGACGGACTGTGACGAAGTGCGAGATAGAAAGAGAGAGAGAGAGAGAGAGAGAGAGACGTTTTGCGACAAAAAAATGACACAAGAGCACTCACAAAAAACCCCTAATCCCTCTGGGTGAAAAAGTGTCCTTTATACCGGGCAGCGACGAACAGACGGCACCCGAAGCGAGCGACACTGTGGACAAACATATCGTCATGCTCGTCTCCCACACTGGAGCACGGAACCGGGGCTGGATCCTTCAATTGCCGCTGGCCACTTGCCGTCCTGCCGCCCTCGGAACGGCGCCGGAACGATGCAGCCATGGCTTCTATTGTTTACCTTCCATCATCGGAAGAATTTGCCATATCTTCGATCTCGAATGGTGTGCCGCACTCTTTTAATCGCTTCCCTCTTTGTACAGGGCTTCCACTGCCTCGGCTCGGCCCTGCCTTTTCCCCGTTCGGGATTGGCTCGGTATTTGCGGAAAACCTAACTGATAAGCAAACGAACAACCCTCGCCGGCCGGTGCCAGCCAGGATATCAAACGTGAGTGTTTCGCCCCCCCCCCTCCTCCCCACGGCCCGCTCGTTTTTACGAGTGTCGACTGCGGCATCCCGGTTGTGCCAGACGCGCACAGTGAAACCGGCGGGCCAGGTGCACCGATCAAAATGGCAAATCTTGAAGTAGTTTGTTTGCGATTCACAAATTAAATTAAAAGATAAACACGGGCGCGTTGCGCTCAAGGAAGTGGTGTGTGGCAGCTTTGAGGAACGTTTCAAATGAGCTTAGTTTCTGTAAGTTTCATATAAACAAAAATTGAATTAATTTCATTCGGTTTAGTCTCAGTTTGAAAGTTGAAAGTTTCACCGGTTAAGAAGCTTGAAAAAACTGTGTTAAGTCTGAGTAGATCAGAGTAGGTCAGAGTTAGATCAGATTATTTTTACAAAATTTGTATCATGTATCACAATTAAAGATTTTAAGGATCACAGGAGATCACATTAAATAATTTTCAGGAAATTCCCTCTGTAGAACGAAAAACTCTCGAGTAACGACTTAAGGCGAACGGTTTCGACGCGATACGGAAAACTAAGGCGTGTATGCAAGTCATGTCCCTACTCTAATATACTCGTTGTAAAAATATTAAAAATGATCAATATTAATCGCAATTTACAAATATGCAATATTAAACGTCCACCACATAATCATTTTGCCTAACTTTTATTGTTTTCGTAAAACTTAAGCAAAACAAAGGAACGAACTGTTAAAAAATGAAGCATTGAAGGGCAACACTATTTACTACATTAATGATACAACGTTGTAGAAGATTGTATCGATTTTTTTTATAAAAATTCTATTAGAAATACAGAAATACGAATTGAAATATTATATCCCTATACAAAAAAAACACAAAATGTATTCAAAATATACAAAAACATCATCACAGGATATTGTCGGTACTGACTATAGTTTTTAGTCATACAGAGAATAATGTGCGTTATCACACTGAGAGAAAAGTTATTCCATACATCCTCTTTGAAAATGGATACTGCTACGTTGAATGGCTGAAAATCAGTTATAAGACGTATTATTGTCCCCTTTATTCGGACATAATCAAAAAAAATTGTCAGATCGTGACAGTTCTTTGTTGTTGTAGTTTGTTCAAACATAAACTTCATCTTCATGATTTCCAATTTCAAATTTAAAGTTGCCTACAGCTCTAATTTGTATATTATACACAATTTTATAGAATTGTATATTTGAATTATTATGAATAAAGATTAAACAATAAAATAACTGACAGGCACAAAAGGAAACTTGATGTCAGAGCCTAACTTAAAACCGGTAACATCAGCGAATTCCTTGCGTTTTCATTTCTCAGTAACATATCCAGTGCCGAGTTTGGCCGGTTTATGATGCTTGTGGTTTTCCGGAATGACTGTGAGCGGACAGTTATTAGGATTTTTGGCCTGTGGGGAGAAAATATTACCCAATCTTGCGGATAGGATCGTGTGCACAGCTGGTTTTGCGCTTTTGTAACCGTAATGTACTGTCACGCAGGGATCGCGGGGATTGTTTTAACGCACAGAGATTAAAGAAGTTATGATAGAAATTTTGCACCGGTGACCCATATTCAAATCAGTTTGTGGTATTTTTTCCGAAAAACTTATACTTTTTTTGACATCATAAAAACGTGTTTTGCTTAATCGATGCGATTTGCTTAATCTAACATAATAGCTCTTTATATTTTTCACCATTTAGTGATTTTAAGTTACAATATTTTAAAAAATTCGTAGACTAATACAATGACTGTGTTACTGCACTGGTCTGCACTGGTCTGCAAACACATACATAATAGATCATTAAATCGCACGGAAACGTAAAAAAGCCGTTCTTCAAAAGTCGAATATCTTGATTACCGTGACGCAATAGCTCTTGCCAGACAATGTGTTAGTGGTAGTAATCATAACAGCGGTCAGTTCATTGAAGGCTGTTTCTTAAGTAGACAGAACACATTTTCCAGTGTCCGCGATTGGTAGCCAGATAAGACCTGTATGCACGACAGTCACTATGAGGACTTCAACAAAATTAAATCGCAAGCGAGATTTTTGCAAATCTGTTCCTGCTTATTCGACCTTGGTGAGCAAAATTAAAGTATTTTCAATGTAAGATGTTTGAAACAGAGTATGGTAAATTTTAAATAAGTGACGCATTACTACATGCAGCATTTTCTGATATTTTAATTCAGTACGGTTCTCCGAGCACATTTTGAAGTGTGTTAATCGACTACATAAACAGAACAGTATACAATATTCTAGAAAAGCAAAAAATAAAATGCCGCTCTAAAATGAATTATGGGTCATACAGGTAGTGATGAAGAAATGAAGAAATTCGTTACAAACTAAAACTATGTGCGTTAGCAAATATATTTAATTAAAAAATAACATATTTTCCAATAAGAAGTTGAAAACAAAACATGGCATATCAACATTAATATAACGGCACATACGATTAAAACCAACGAACCCTAGCTGGCCACGATTTATCAAAATGCTGGTTGATAAAAATAAATATAAAGGAAAATGTAATTTGTCAATAATGCGAAAAACGTGAAAAAGGAATCCATAAAATTTTAAAGCGTAAAACACATAAGGTACAGCGAGAGTAGAAAACATTTCACAGGAAAGACAAAAAAATAATTGGAAATACAAATCTGGTGAAAATGTATAAGAAGTGGAAAAACTGATCGATGATTGATTAATTGATTGGTTAAAGAGTCAGAAAACTCAAAATACACAAAATACAGTTTAGAACAAAAAATCAATAAAAAATAAAGATAAAATAACACGAAACACCGATATGAAAAGCGGAAGAAAATCAAAATACGGAAATATCCATTGAACAGCAAACTTTATAAAATAGAGAGGAAACTTCTTCTTCACTTCCTACCTAATGTATTCCTTCCTCTCTGCTTCTACCCTTGCCCTTAGTTGTTATAGCTTTTAAGTACATAAGTTTAAGTTCGTTTTTATGTACATTTTGATAAACCATCTAGGCGGACTTATCTTTGAAATAAATAAATGAATAAAAATAAAATTTATAAAGTTCATCGAACATACGAATTGGTATTAAAGAAACTAACGCGGCACTAAAATTATATAGGAACGCGATTACAAGCATATGTCATGTAAAATAAGTTCCGAATTACTAAGACGTTCACGAAACGCGGAATGAGTCAAGCCAAAATCGTACTCACACATATTTGCAAAAGGATCCGAGAGACCTATGCTGGTTCGACGTCGTTCGTTCGATAGAATGTAAATCAACTTCTCGTAGTGTATTGTAGTAACTAGGCCGGTGGTGATTTGACTTACAATAACCGGAGAGGAAAGCAAAGGTTTGTCTCGAGTTTTCCAAGCCACAAAAGAACGAATTCCATATTGTTTCCATATTCCAAATCCACATTCAAGATGAAATGTTTCAGTAAATATTACATACCTTCTCAATCCTGCCGTCGGATGCATGTAGCTCAATCTTATGTATTTCGATTACAACCGCAGTAGAAACTGTTAAAAAAACACAATACAATTTTGTTTAACACTTTAAAAAAAACAACCATATTTTATAATGATGGTTATCAATCTGATTTTCAATATGTTATGTGTTTTACTGTCAGCTATTTGGTAATAATTTAGTTGTGTCAATTAAAATCGATCTCTAGCAATATCTCATCCCATTTAAACCTGCGGCACATGGGTCTTCAAACACAACACATTCAACCACACCATTCACTCGGATGCTCTTTATCACGAATGCAATTTAATACGCTACCAATCCTGCAACGGAAGCGTGTTAGATGTTTCCCTTCCGTACATGCTTTCTTCTCGTTTCCTTTCGTGGTCAAGACACAGTCTCTCCCGCCCAGATTGGATGTCGTCCATCTGAAAAATAAATGAACACACGAACGGGATGCATGAAACATGATAAACACAGCCATACCACCGCACACTCGTATCCGGCAACCGTGTAAGGATTAGCCGATAATGTGGCCGCTTTTGCAAGAACGTAACGGCAATTGGCAACATGCAAGGACAGGACACCATCAATTATTTACCCAGATGTCTGCGCGTGAAGCGATTTGTAACGATTGTCCGAGGAGCATATTCCGGTTGTTGCATAAATTTTGCATACAACACAGCTCGCCGGACACCTTCACGCGGGAGCTTGTACTTCGGTATAATAGCTCGTTAATTTATCGCTCGCACAGCAGGCCAACTGCATGAGCTGCACGGAGGGTTGGATTGTGCAGATAAAGAAACAAAAGAAAAAAAAACACGCATACATCGTAATAAGACGTCCGACATCAAGAAGCAGCTCACCTTTTCAGACGTCTTATTTAACCGCCGTGAGCAATGCGATCAACGAGATTCGTTTCGGAACGTTCGCCCGAAGCATTCTTTTCGGCACGTGATTGCCTTAACCACAATCTGATTACAGCAGGAGATTACTGAAATAGCATCAAATCTTGCCATTGGCTCGGCTATTCGGCCACAGTCCAAACGGGTGGCGAAAACAAAAATGTCATTTCGTGTTACCGCGGGCAATAATCATTCTCGAAACGGGCCACGCTCGGAGAAAATGTTGTTTGAAATAAGTTTGTGTTTCACTTACGCCCTGGTTTCGTTGGAACGGAAGACGATGCTAAATCATTTTGGCTTGTTGTTTGCAAAAAAAAATACACCGTCACACACACACCACGAGCGATCCTGTACGGAGCGAACCGCTGCAGCCACGCTGGAAAATGGGGAAATGAAATCCGGGACTAAATTGCCCGATTATGACAGGCCGAGGGCATGCCGGACGAAATTGCTTCCACTCGCCAAGCGGTCACCGCCCGCGCTGTCCTTTTCCATTAAAATTGAGCTGTAAACTTGCGAAACGGAAACGGCCTGTATGTCTCTGGCGTAAGCGTGCAGCGGCCCAGCGCTAGGATTCCAATTTGCCGACACTGCGCTCAACTGGCACCGCGCACGACGGATCTAAATCGTTGACCGAAGAGCGTTGGTCGTCATTTTACACTCTGTGAGACGTTTCTCGAGCGTGCGCTTGTTAGTAAGTAAGTGCGGGGGGTTTTTGTGTGCAGGCTGATGGTGGTTTTGGTTGGCTTCATGATGATTATCCCTCCGAGGCCATCTATTGCTCGGGGCGATGGAGACTTTCGCTAGATTGCCGTTGTCACATGCTTTAATACGATCCGATTAATCAATTTAGTGCATTACCGTGGTCTGCTGCGAGGGTGCTGGTTACTATAGCAACGAGAAAAAAAAAATAACCGCAACGAAACAATTGGAGAGGATAGTAGATTTGTGACAGAATGAAGAAATACAGTGATGATTATTGTTGGAAATGTTTTAGTAGTATTATCTGCAGACGAACACAAGCAAACCTAAATGATAGAATACGTATTGAAAAGTAAGTAGCATACTTAATTGATTATTAAAAGATTTGCAAGCTCAATGAAACAAATTTGAGTGTTCTCTAAACATTTCGTTTTTTTTTGCTTTCCTATATCGAAGATCTACCATCCAAATAAAATAAATTTAGTAATGTGGCGACATTTCGAAAGTTTCCGATTTTTCGTTTGTAAGATTCTCAGGAGTGTTTGTAATAACTCTGTCAACAAAGATCTAAGCGCTTTGATCATGTTGACGGTATGATCAGTTTAGCTTAGCAGTGTTACCAATTTAAAACAGATGGCGCTACGGTCGGATCGCCATCACCAACAGAGGGAGCTACAAAATTATCTTCGCGCCTGCATAAGGACACGGCCATTCGAAGGATGGAGGACCCATCACTCTCTCTCTCTATTTCAGTACAGCAATGAAGTCATGATTCTCCCCACCCACGATACAACCGCACGAGAAGGAGAAAGAGAGAGAACTCCGCGTATGAAAGCCGTTGGTGTCGGCATAACCGATCCCTTCTATGTTGTGTACTAAGACGGAAATTGTCACGGATTTTTTTAAACTCTCTTCATTGAATAAAGCCAGGACGGCAAGACCGAGTGTTTAAGGGAACCCGTATCAAGTTTAATAGAGCACAAGAAAGAAAGTTGCAGGACGCAACACACTCCCTTCGTCATAATGATGTGTGTTTAAGATTTTTCGAGAAATAAACGATCGGTGCCTCAAAGTCTTTGGATTGTGCATTGATCTTGTTAATATCGTCAAAACTAAAGCAAGCAAAGTACAGCGTATTAGAAAGCAAGCATTTATCAAGAAATATTAATGCACACAAGCTAAAAGGGTTTTGCATAACAAAAAAAATAGAAGTGTTGACATCCTCAATCCAAGTAATAAGCAGATATTTCAAAACTATTATGCTGAAATTGAATAGTTAAGGAACTCTTTCTCTATTTATTACTCTTGACAGATGCCTCACAGGATGCTGGATACAATGTTACGAATCAAATGCAGGTAAGAAATGCACTATAATGAAAATAGTAGAGTATAGGTTTTAACATATCTATAATCTTTATCTCTAGAACAAAAGAACGTAAACGTTTTTTCATTTTATATTTTCTACAAATATTATTAAAATCATAACAAGATTTATTTAGTCAGGTCTTGAATGAATCATTATGAAACGGATAATCTTAAACACCATTTGTCCATCGCACAGCATTGTTGATTTAGTGTTCCCGACTATTTCCAATCCATCCTATTCACACACGATAAGGTACCGATGCATTTATGTGCCCATACTTGTATCTTCTTACCGACGTCATCCCTGTTGACACTGTTGGAAACATGAAACGAAGCATTTTTGTGTGTTTATCCATTTTTTTCCTCGACGCCTCCAGTGCCACTTAGCCATCGCTTCACTTAACCCAGACGAAATCTAGTCCACTTCCGGTGCAGTGTTAAGCGTGTCATCAAGCAAACAGCGTCCCATGCGCTCCAACCCTCGTCCACTGTTATAGATCACTTTGGAGTGGTCTGTCGCCGGCCAATGCAAACATCGTGGTGAGCAAATATTTACCGACCGATACGCAATTTCCTAAATACGCTTCATCGATAAAGCTGGAAGACGGGGGCAGACGATGGCAGACACTTATGTACCGCTGCCAAACTACTTACGACGTTCTACTCTCTCTTCGTACCCACGTGAATCAGGTTACGAGCTAGTTTTGGCCATAATTGGTCAATTTCGTTTCGCGACAAGTTGGTACGTTAAAATTGCCTCGGTCTCGGTCTGCTACGATGGACGCCGTGTTTATGATGGAAATGTGTTGGTTTCATTCGAATCGGAGAAAGTGCAGATTTCAACTCTTTAAAGTGCCGAATGGAGCATTAAAGAGGTAGCTCTCTTATTTGAATGATCAAAATTGAGAAGATTCTCGTTCTGTCTGTTATTACGATTATAACACATACAATCGCAGGAAGTCTACATATTAGAAACATATTCGAAAATTTATGCGGATATCACTTAAACGATTAAAAACGATTCAAACTTAATTTTAATTGCATTGCTTTGCATAGTTTATTATATTTGACTTATTGTAATCACATTCGTTTATTTATCATAGGAAAAACACACAGACAAATGGTAGTAAACATAAGGAAACTTCTACTAATGAACTCTTATATGTCTGTCATGAACCGTATTCAATCCCTTCTTATCACTTTCATCCTTTGGTAGGGTCTGTAGCGATTTCTATGGAAACCACAGTTATTTGCGAAATTTACTATTAGGAAGGCGCTCATACTCTAAACACTGAAAATGACTAACTGACAAAAAATGTAAAGGATTATTGACGATATAGATCCAAGAATTACAGGTGCTGGCTGTTTGTTTTTGCAGTTGAAATGTATGGTTATGTCAATTGCATTATATGCTTTTGCTGTTGGTTCATTGGCTCCTTAATTTCATTAAATTAAACAAACAAAACAACAAACAAACAGAATTTAAAAAAAACGGAAAACCTATTACGCGGACTTTAGCGGATCGTCTAAAGCACGATTTAGAAGCTGCTAAAAGAAGCTATCATATTTCAAGATGTTGATGTTAATACTGAATCGGAGAGCTTCAAGCTCTTCAACTTATAAATAGAACAACAACATACTAAGCTATCGGAGTTGCAATTACAGTATTCTTAGGAGAATAATCATTGACGATCTGATAAAAAAAAAAGTTTCTCAAAGATACCTGAAGAGAACTTCTGTATCTCCGGGATCTCGGGAGAAAAGATAGAGAGAAGCTGCTGAAAAGAAAGGAAAGCGACAAAATATGTATAACGTTTTTATTACAGTTTGTTTGAGATAATACTCGTCTAACGCAAACCTTAAAAAAAAAATCTTGTTGATTTATTTATATTTTATGTTTATTGTTTTATTCTTAACATATTGTTGATTATATACATTCGATAAGGTTTAAGATAAGCATGTACAGTTAATATTAAAATATACCACTGATTAGCATACTAACCAACCGCATCTTCAAACCTATACGAATTAATCAACAACTAAACCTAATGTACATTGTTATACATGGCCAACCCCTCTACGTTGCAAATTTCCATAAAAAAGCTGCATCATCGGCTATTGGCAACAGCGTAGCACGAACCGGACCGACACCGAGCTGCAATCAAAATTACCTAAATGTTTCTTAATTAGACTTGAGGCAAAAGTTATACTTCATGTAAATTTACAGCTTATAAGCTTCTCTTTGCTCGCTACGGTTGCTCATTTTTCGCTCGCGAAAAAAAAGTGGTCGTTGCGTTTGCGGAATACTTGCGAGACCATTAAAAGTCGCTGTCCCGCTTCCGGTCGCCGGGCGATGGAAGACGATGGAAAGTCTTTTGTTTTTCTGTTTGCTCCGTTCGGTTCGAGCAAACTGGAAGCAGCTAGCGCGTGGCGTCGATTCGCAACCGTCACGGTTCACTCCGGACGAGAGCCAGTTTCGAAAACAATTTATAAACTCGCCTTTTCCTGACAATATGCAAATCACTTATAATCACCTTGACTTTTTGCTTTATTCGCGACCAACTTTCTTTCGCGTATGCTGGTAAAATGATTTGGGTGAAAAAACGGCAGCTTCTGGCATCGGAACAGACGCTAAATAGCGGAAACCGTCAAAGGTTAAACGTGCGAAACAAAAAAGAGGGTTGATAATAGAAGAATAAGAAGCTTCTAAAACTGCAATTCTCTCGAAAAAAAACCAAGGCTAATATGAACGATCCAAAGAACCCTATCCGGCTCCCGAGTGTGGTTGGAATTAAAATTTTAAACCGTTTATCTTCTACAAACGTTCACGTGTCCAGCTCGAGTTACTGCTCACCGGTGTTGTGCAGCGGCTATGTGCGTTTATGCATCCCAGCGCAGCATGCACCGATAGTAACGTCGTGCAAACGTGAGAAAGACAGAGAGCGAGCGAACACTGTGGAACAGAATCATCGGACAAGCGGTGAACACGTGTAAGAATGGTATTGTTTTCCGGAAAGTGGGATGAAAATTGGTTACCGAAAACTTGCTCGCTGCTGGGACGGAAACAATGAACCTTTCCCGCTTAGAACCATCCACATGGACCACCCGGAATGTTTCCCTCTTTCGCGTTCCTGTGCTCATGCTCCGGTTAAGAAGTTTAGCTTCGTGCTGCTTCTTACTAACGGCAGCTTCGGAGTGCATCGGAGACCAGACGCAACGGTTTTGCGGCATACAATTAATAAATCATAGCCAAAACTTTGACCTGTTCAAATGAAAAGCATATCCCTGCTATTGCGAAGCAGAAGGAAATAAACAAAGAAGTCTGTGCAAATCATTCAGGACCTAAAGCTAATACGATTGATGTTAATATGTTGGCGTATTCGTTGTAGAAGTTTGTTAAGAAAAAATTATACTGTTGAAAAGAAATCCAAAGATGTATTGTCGACAAAACTCAACTGAACCAACAGATGACCAAATCCTCAACTTGGTGTTATCATAACTTCCAGCACCTCAGCTACGGATTATGTCTGTTTCTTTCAGAAACCAATCAAACAATACGAACAATCAAACTAAACTGAACCTCCATTGAATTTAATGACTAAAACACAACAAGTATTTTATTTGAATATTACTAATTGATGGTGGATGTGATGCCGGTGTAGCTCTCTAAGATGTAGACGATTTTTCACACTGATCGCAAGGACGTTTCACTCCGTCAGTAGTGTGACATGATTTCAAAGTAAACTGTAGTTCACACACTTTACAACGCAAAGCACCTTTTTGAGATGCAATGTGATCTCCTATCCTTCGTTTCTTTATTAGCTTCTTGTGAGTTGAGCTTTCAAGTTCTCACGCACGTCACAACGAAAAGCCCCTTTGTGAGCGGGAATAATCATACTTAATTTCTTTTCAACGACTGTTTTCTTGCAAACTGACCACTCCATGACTCCATGATTCCTCTTATGCTCCTGTATCTTTTTCTTTCGTAAGAATGACAACCCGCACTAATCACACACATATTTTGTTTCGTGAGGTGTATGCGTAGTATGATGCACATCTACATGAACTATCAAACTGGATTCCAAAAAGAACGCCTTTTTACATACGTCGCATTGAAAAACACATGCAGAGTGTGTACTGGATTTTTGCATTACTTCTTGTTTACAACACGCACGCTTTTGTGGAGATTTTCCAAGCTGATCATGTGATCTCGTACCAACACTTTCAGGTTTTCGTTCACGCTTGTTTATGAAAAAGATGGTTCACTTTGGCTTGCTAAGTGGTTCGATCGTCTTGAACATTGTTGCTTCGGTTCTGGGTCGGATCGATCAAACGTAGGGTCGTGAAGTGCTTCAGTACTAACTCTTGAATATACGCTTATATGGTTTGTATGGCTTTCTTCATCTTTGAGCATCTTCACTTTCTCTTCACAAATTGAAGATATTTTGAGTTCTTCGTTTGAAACACTCAACTGCTCTTCACTTTCAAACATTTCTTCACAATCAGCACTCTCAAAGTCAGGATGAAACTCGTACGCCACTTTAAACTCATCTCCCGAATCGTCATCTTCGTCATCCATGATTGCAGGAGTTATAGCAACAGGACTAAGGTGTATGTGGCCATCAGCAGGATATTCAGTTTTAAACGAATATGACGCCTCGCAGTCAGTGGCAGCAGCTTCTTCCTTGGCATCCCCGCTAACACTGCTTTCCATGGGCAAGTCCTCGTCAGTTTCGAATTCATCATCCAGACAAAACTCTTGCTTCAATTTCTCCTGATTCTGCTGCACCATCTCGCAGTAATCGTGAAAGTCCATCACGTTCCAAGAGCATCGTTTGCATGTGTACATGGGAAGATCCCGGCGGAAAGGTATCTGTTGCAACAAATCAAGAAAGAGAATAAAAAATTTGTTAGATAAATGTTTAATAGGTTTATTTGGCTGAAATGTATTATGGCTCAAAAGAACTCAATTACCTCGAATGGAAACAAACCAGCCATCGCTAGCCTCAGCCGTTTGTCGAATAAGGAAGAGCCGCAATCATCAGGATCGATATCCTCCAAACAGAACCTGCACTTTGAATCAGTCATGTTGCTTGAATATACCAACGTTATAATGGTCACTACGACACGTATCCTTCTTGGTTCGATCCGGACTGTAAGTGTTTTCAGAACTGTTCTTACTTTTATAGGACAAAAGGGGGTTTGAGAATATACACCTGCATGACGGGTAGGCCTTTAATATGTAAGCGTCAGGTTTTGTGGGTAATCATTGTACCTGGATGCTGAAGATACAACACTCCTACCACAAGTACACACCTTGTAGTCTGTTGGCTTTATCGCGAGTAATGGCCTAAAAAGAGATAATTTTTAATACCTTGTAATATTGGATAGACCAGGCAACATTGTAGACCTTCAGACATTTTTCACTGGAACATAGTTTTACATTTTACATTAAAAGACGATATGCTTTTCACTTATATCACGTTCGCATTATTCATATCATACTTGACCGTTACACGGTATACGAATATTGATTTTTGCCAACATTGATCGCTGTCAAATCGCGTGGCGACCAGGACAAGGCGGCTAATTGGATGGCGCACAGAACGTTCACTTCTTAATGGGAGTCTTCAGGATCGGTTTGTAAGAAGCAATGCAACGAGCATCGGAGCAATAAAGCGATAAATGGGTTAAGCCTCTCCACGACGCATCTGTCAATAAAGTTTATAATAAAGAAATTGTCGTGTATTTCACAGGGAATAATAAATTGTATTTTTTATGTTTAATTGGATTACACACCGATTCTTTTCTATCGCTTTTCGCTCGTGTTGATATAAAAATAACATATTCAATCGGTAAATATAAAGTTTCAGTTTAAGACATCTAACCAGCGAATGATGGAGAACTGAAGGCCGTTCTACACGAAGTGCCATTCCAAGCTCTATCCAAGGCTTCCCGTGAATGCAATTGGCAACATGCAGAAATGGAAGTGATATAGATAGATAGAGAAGAAAAGAGAGAGAGAGAAAGCGAGAGAGATTGAAGGAGAGAGAGAGTCTCTCCCTATTGAAGGATAAATAGAGAACGAATCGGTAGAATAGCGAACGGATTAATGAGGATCGTCTTTCTTGGTCGCAAACTGCTCAAACGTAATAAAAGCTAATTCTCTAGCACTTCGACAACTTATTTGAAGTTCCACCTTTTCTTTCCAACATTCTTCAATTGGGATACTAATGTTGATGCCAGTTCTCAACGCGAATTTATAGACAACAATTTACGCAAAAAAAACTTCTTAACAAATTACTTTCCATACTCATTTATTATCCCTGAGGCTGAAATTTATACGTTGCAACCCACAACGGCATCGTCTTGCATATGTCTAATCTCTGGTGCTTGCGTAAATATTCATTGGAGGAAAACGATTTTTTGCATTTATCACAACGAAAAGCTCCTCGGTGAGCTGCTACGTGTCGTGTAAAGTTGATAATGTTCAACGATTTCTGGCACACTGGACAATGCTTGAATTGATGACACCGTTGATGTTTACTCAACTGCTTTTTCAGTGGGTATGTTTTGTCACAGTGATCACACGCAAACTCATCGGCACTTCCAGTGTCATGCACTCTCACGCGTTTGTTCGACGAAACTGTTGCTTTGGCTTGCCTCGTAGATAGACGGCGGGATTTCGTTGCTCGTTGCTCAGGCTCACTAACGTCCGTGACGATGTCCGCGTCTGAAGTAGAATCACTCGCACTCACGTTTGTTTCCTCCAAGCATTCACTTGATGGTGTTATTTGGTAGTCTTCGAAAGATGCACTGAGCAGTAGTTCATTCTTACACACTCGCTTCTTTGTGGCACTTCCAAAGCCGGATTTGCTCACAGGAGTAACAACAACAGAGTCACGTGCATACACTGGAGATTTGCGAAAGAGTTGATCTTCGTCGTCGCTGAATGCAGTTTCTTTCTTGATAATACTGCTGACGCCCCTGTGGACCGGTAGACCATCATCACTGTCGATTTCATCATCCCGAATACGTTCCTGCTTTAATGTCTCCTGATTTTTCTGCACCGACTTGCAGTAAGCGTGGAAGTCCAACACGTTCCATGTACAATGTTCGCACGTGTTCATGGGAAGATTTCTGTGGAAAGGTATCTGTAACAACACATACACAACAGTATTAGATAATGTATTGATAATTGTTGAAATAGTTAGCTGTTAGAAACCAAACTCAATTACCTCGAATGGAAAGACGCTTGCCATCGCCAGCTTGAGCTCTCTGTCGAAAATGGAAGAGCCGCAGTCATCAGGATCTATCGCCACTAAACATAGTCTGCACTTTGAATCACTCATGTTGCTTTCAATATCTCTGCGTTTGTTGACGGTCGGATCTTCACTGCGTACGTTTTTGAGATTGCTCGTACTCTTATATAGCCCTGACAGGTATGTCAACGTTTCACACGAACATCCAGGTAGAGGTAAACATGTTGAAGGTATAATCCAGTAAAAGGAAGGCAGTATCGTAAAATCTCTAGGATGGATCTGTAGCTAGCCAAAGCAGGTTCAAGGCGGAGCAAGAGGTAGAAAAAATATACAAAAATACAAAATAGACCCTTTCGTTTTGTACCAGGTCGTATTTGTTGTCAGTTGCAGGCACTAATGCGTACAGGAAAATCCAGGATGTGAAGGTCAACCGGATCGTTAAAAACTTTCCCGAAGTCTTGTGAACATATTGAAGATTATTTTCAAGCCCAGATGTGTGGCATACCCAAGGAATAGTCGCTTCGGAGAAACACGTCCTGTATGAGTTGGATGTCTACCTGAATGATGAGCTAGTTTTTCTTTCTGTTTTTCACATCAAACAATTTAGTCCATAACTTCAACCAAAATTTTATATCTCCATTACGCACATGTTTGATCAGCAGTTAATAGTGTTCAAAACACAAGTTGAATTTAAATTAAGACATACTGACCGATTCAATTGTGATTTGCTGTTTAAAATTATCCTCACATTGATACGATATTTGACGGCAATCGATAGGAATCACTTCAATATACTTCAATTTTTTCACTCGAAAAAAAAGCAACAAAAAAGTACCGAAGTCACTAGAGAGGACCATTTTATGCAACGACCTGAAGCATAAAAAGTTCCAGTACTTCACCCGTGCTTTACTGTTACCTCGGGACGCTTCAATTACCATGATAATATTATCACACGGCTTTAATTTAATTGCTTTATGCATTTCCCTGCGAAACTTGCTGTGTTCTTTTCGTCTGTGGAACGTTGAATGAGACACTAGAAAAAGGAAATACGGCATTGCTAGCATCATGGCAGCTGTCGGTAATGGTTTGAAGGAATGAGAGACACAAATTGCACACTCGGTCATTCCTCCGATTTTTGATCGCCTTTTAATGGAAACTCTCTTCGAGAGTATGCATCGCGTCTGTGCAGCTGCAGCCATTGTGTGGATATGACAGCATAAAACCGGAGAAACAATAAACTCCCGACACGTATTTGCACATACACGAAATGGATGAGAACTGAAATCTCGTATACTTCAAGTTGGCTTGGTAGCTTAATTTATTTACGCACCATTTGGATTCCGAGAGTGATAAGCTGTGAAAAACATTTCTGTGTTCAAGTTTAGAATTTATAAATAGATCTTTTCCAGAGTATGATAAGCTATTCGAGCGATATCTTCATGTGAGAAGAACTACATCAGTAATAATTGAGAATTAAAAACAAACAAACTATCAACACTTAAATTAATTTCTATATTTGCACCCATTCGCCACTGTTCAAGTTAACTTTTGTTTTGTTATTTGTATTTGCTTGAAAAAGAAAACAAACACAAAATCCATCAACCGCCTTTCACTGTCCAGCCATCGTCGGGTGGGTAATGAATCAAAAATGGGCCCACTTCACCTTCGACTGAAAGTGACGCGACAAATTGCAGCAAACGATTCAAATCCGAACCGAGCCAACGCATCCGCGCGGTAGAATTGAAATTGCACTTCAATAATGGACCGCCACTGTGGTGGTTGTAGCGCTGGTGGTGGTGGTGCAGGTGAGGGTGCATTACACGGATGGAAAACACCCGTAGGTGACCGTAAGCAATCGCCTGTCCAATCAGACGCACCAGACCCTGATCGTATCGGAATTGAAGTGTCAAACGCGTGAATGGTCGAACGGTGTAAGTGCCATTCAGTCAGCATAACAATGGCAACAACCGTGGATGCTCCACTGGGATGCAGTTGGCACCGTGCGTCCTGCACAGTGCGAGCGATTAATACAATACCAGGGGCGAGAGTTTCCCTTCCGGTCATGTGCGTTGCGTTCGGTTACACGCCGCTGTCTCGAGGTGCGCTGTAATCGTGGACGCTGGCAAAACGTAACACAGCCCGAAACGGACGATAAAAAATAATGGGGAAGCGCTGGTCGTTTGATTGTTTTCGTATTATATAGATTGTCCTATCATGCGACGAATAAACTGCCATCGAGGACAAAAAATTGGCGCTTTAAAGTGCACCGACACTATCAAATGCCAATTGACAGCGGCCGAAATGTTTTTGGTTGTTCTCTTTTTGGAGCCTGATGGTTGTTAGTTCTTTCCAGCCTTTATGTTCATCTACCTAACATAGTTTGATCTAATTTGAATAAGTACAATGCTTCTGCTTTAATTGATTTCATTCTCATCTTCAGCTACTTCTTCAAGTTAATCGACATTTGCTTATTGGTATAATCCATGAAGTGTCATGGCATGCTTTTCCTTCCTCATACTTTTCAACAAATTGAAGATTTAACACATGTAGATGTGTCGTGTACTCATAGAGCAATATGTTGATAGTTTTATTTAACTTAGCTATCTTTTATTTATTTTTAATATATTGGAATTATTCAAAACATATTATTACCTATACAGAAGTAGAGTTTTCTACAGCAAACTTGAGAATTTAAACAACTTGAAGAAAACTCCTTAGCCCATAACTGTAGCGTAAATAAAAGGTTCAAAAGATTGAATCCAAACGAAAAACGACCATTAGTTTTTGAAAAAGTGTTAACAGGTGTAACCCAACAAAACGCTACTCGCCATTTTCCCACCGCGCACACATTAATGATAAAATAATCAGTAATATCAATGGACACATATTCTCAAACAATTAACTGAAAACGACAATGAAGAGAAGTTAATTTATGGAGCTAATTGGTGCAACAACATAGGCCTGAATAATCACTTTACTTAGCATACATTTTAATATTTAATTAAGTGCAATAAACAATGTTTGCTTTTAATTGCAAGCAAACGGATGCATCACATTACGTAATGGAAATCCATTCGATAAAACCTCAAATATGTTTCATCGCTACATGAAACTACATTATTTTAAAAGTATATCAAAAGATTAGAAAACTGATCACTGATCTCATGATGGGAACGAATGATTTCATGTGTACACAGATTATCCATCCTCTTTTAAAGCGGCATAGCGAAACACTCACAAACGCATCTCATTGTGGAATCACCATGCAAGAGGGCTCAGCTCAGTGATAACCCCGTAACGCCGTTAACCCACAATGGAAAACACTTCTGCAACGCTTTTCGCAAATTAACCCGGAAGAGAAAACCAACCGTGCCCGTGGAGAGATAATGAAAATTTCATTCCACCCTCAAGATCGCTCCACCCACGGGGTGGTGCTCCATCAATTCATATCATTAACGCCCCATTTGACTTCCGTTCCCGGGTGGGCTCTGGTTTTTCCGACGCCGTTTATTTTCGTTGTGTTTTTTTTTGCTCTGTAAGAGCGGAGCGGGAAAACAAACACAAATTTGGTGTATGTATGTGTACAGGAGAAGAAAAAAAAACAGTTCGTCTGATGCGGTTTGCCACCACCATTGCCCGTGCGATGCTATTTTGCCACCGTGTTTTTTTTTTTGCAACATTCTCATATTTGAAGAGGAAGACAACACAACGCAGGCAAAAACGTCCAAAAGACGCTCATCACGAGCCGCATCGTAGCAGGAAGTTCCTGTCCCTGGTTTTTTGTGTGCGTTCAAAAATTTCAAATCGCTTCAAAAGTACGTCGAAATTGAATTAAAACTGTGTGCGCAACCATCTGCCAAATACGTGGGCTGCTCGGGCAAAGCGTTGGAAACAAAAGACTGCTTTATGGGTGGTAGCGGCGGATGGGAACCTTCCGGGTTGCGGCCCAGCACCGAATCTAACTCCCGGACCGGCCGGGAATGTGCGTTTCGTTTTCCGTTTTTTATTTTTTTCCGTTCCTCCATCCGGGTTGCAGGCGCGCACGGCGTTCTGGAGAATGTTTGCTTAATTTTCCTGATCCAATTTCACATCCGTCAATTTCTCGCTTTCCACTCTGGTTCGTGGGACCGTGGGTTTTCTTTGGTGCACTGCGCTCACAGACAATCTCGGTTCGCTTTTTTTCTGCCACTGCTTGAAATGCACGAAAGGGATGCCCTCTCAATTGCAGCCCACCGCAACGGAACGAGACGACGGCGGAGTGAATTCCTACAGGTTTCTCCACACTGAAACACACACACACTCTGCGGCAGCCGTCCGTGACCGGAGTGGAAAGCGTCATTTCTAACGTTCCGGATTCCGTAACGCGGCAGCAGAGATCCCCGGCCACGAAACGACGGGAAATGAGGCCTCACCGCAGGCATTTTTAGTGCGCGGGCCTTTAATTTCCTTCTGCTAATGAGACGAGTGCGTTAATCAACCGCAAAAGGGGCGCTGCTTTGTGGTGGTGAAATCCGGTGAAATTTCGTGCGGTAATTATACATATATGTGAACGCGCAGTCGTGTGTGTGCGTGTGTTTGTTTAGTTATATTTAAAAACTCATAAACATAAGAAAAGCCCGTACGGGAAAGGTGTGAAAAGCGGATGATCATCTCATTAACATAAACGTCGAATACTTGGAGTGAACATTGATGAACGGTAATTTGATAAGTGCTTCACGTTACATACTGGTGAGGAGCTTTATTTCTGCTTTGTTTTTATTTCGGTAATCAAACAGGCATACAAAAATAAACATTCCGTTTTTCCCTTTGGAGGCAAAATTATGGAAAACTGTTTATGTCGCGAAGCGTTTTACGTCACTTTGTCGATGAAGTTGCCAAAGAGTTTTAAAATCATGTAGTATGTTATCCAGTTCAGTTTTTCTCGATTTGCAACGTGCTAGGTCACCTAGGTCATTCGTTAATAAAGGATGGTAACTCGATGGTGTCAGGTCCGGGTAAGGCAGCGACAAATCCTCCGATTTTAGGACGCTTCTATAACGCTTTTTTACGAACAACACAGTGTAACATTTAGTCATGAAAACAATAATGAATTCAAGCCATTTTTGTGTGCTCTTCCTACAAGAGCTCTAAACGTTGCCGGTACCAGCAATTCCTAGCTCAAGGATGGCTCACCAATGTCCAATGTCCTCCGTAGGGTTCAAGTTTCGAGTAGGAAATCACACAAACCTCTTTAGTCAATCGGAAATAATACTTTCCTCACGGTAGGTTGCCACAATCAAGCGGTCTCTATCGCTGTCTGGTATGACGAAAAACGCTAGATATTTTGATCGATAATTCGTACCATACGACGAGAAAAACACACGATAAGATGTTAAATATGTATTATTTTCCCACAACTTGAAGACATTACAATTTTCATACTTTCTACATTTTTTCTCTAAATAAATCATCCACATCGTTGGAAACATCGATAATATTAATCCGCTTCCTGACGTACCGCTATTATCGCGTTGCGATTGGCGTTTGCGACTTTTGACAGATGTGACCAAAGTCAGTAGAAAGACCAGGTCGCGGAAAAACCCCGTTTTGACGTCTTGCTCAAAGAAGAGGTAGAAGCAGATTGAACTTGACGACCGGGCAGATAAACTTCAAACGATGTTTACATTTTATGTG
>KZ073193.1:7470-30091 GCA_002091845.1 Anopheles cracens
TAAAACGATTTTCAGTATAACCTAACAGAAAAACGAACCTATTACTGTGTGCAAACATCTCGGAATGAGAAATATAACCTTCATACATTCAATATAATTGACAAACATCAAATATTAGTTTAAAAAATGATAAAAAATAATGTTGAAAACACACTGTAAACATTATCAAATTTATTTCCTAACGAGTAAAGACGTTAATGGCTTCAAAACCTCCATCCAAATATCAGTAGCATCTTCAGATCTACCAAATGGAAAAATCGTTGGATATTCAAACATTACCGTAACAAAGTTATACAGCAAGTTTCGAAATCTTTGGGAAACCGTTGAAACATTTCGATGTTCAACATATTACGTATAACAAATATTCCTATCCACTCATAGATGGCGCAAACGTAACGAAAGATATCACATAGCAAAGCATGAACCATTAGCGCTACCTGTTAGATAGTAGTAAAAACTTTAAGTTTCAAAAACATCCGTAAATAGCACTACCCGTAGTATAACAGAATTAACGAGGACATTCACTCATTCTTTTGTGTGAAAAAATAAAACAAATCGATTAATCAAACAGTTATAGCAAGCTATTCAAATATTTTAATTATCCGTTCTAATTTGAAAAACTAAGTAACAAATACACGTAAACTACCGTATCGTTGTTTTAAAAAGTAATATATTTTAATATAGAATTGCATAAACTATGGCGCCACTCCTTTCTCTGCGAATGCTCTGCGGTTTGCCTAAATTCAAAATGAAAATGTTTTTATAAAGAAACTAATTTAAATTACAATATTACAGTTGTGAAATTGAAGAGAATTACTAGAAGCTTTGAAGTTTTATAATCTCTGTATTAGCACATAATTTGAGTGTAATGAACGCCAACAAATACGAAGAACACTAAAACAGACACACATTCAATTGTAATAACTATTTATGCCCAATAAATCAAATAACTTTATGTTTTAGTTGTATCAAATAAATTAAAATGGTTGTAAATTAAAAGTTATATGTTATGTATAATATTTCTCCTATGTGATAAGTAAAAAGCAATGAGCATATGCTTATAGTGAAACAGTCATAAAATGTTGCACTAAAAAATATTAAAACACTTTTCATCCCGAGTTTCATCCAGTTTTTCTTCGGAAACTGTCAAAACATCGTTGCCACCGGGAAAACCACCGTTCTCTCCATTCGCTCTCCATCTCTCCCCCTCCCCTCCCCACCGGCAAGCACTCGCACACGCGCGCTGTCTCCCGCTCCCACATCCCATCTGGAAGCCCATTACACCTTAATTACCTGGATGCGGTTGCATCTAATCAGCCATCACCGCCGTCCTGTGGTGCCCGTCGATAGCCCATCAATCGGGTGGATTAAAAACAACCACACTATCTACCACCACCACCACCACCATCAGTTTCGCCGCATGTCGCGATCCGATCGCTTGCCGAAGAAATGCGTGGGTCTTTCTTGGCGTTTCTTCTTTTTTTTGTTACATCTAGAAACAAAAACACGCATTCGGGCACGCACGTCCGGAACGGAACGCGGGAGAGTGTTTCGGCACGTGAAAGTCGTTACGATCAGTGTACATTTTAAATGTTCTAACGCCGGCAGGGGCGAGGGATTCCAGAGAGCTGCATTGGCACGTGCTCCCCGAGCAAGAGCAAGCAATAGATGGGCAATCCGCTTTTTACCATTCAGCTGAACCCAGCTTTGTGCACAGCTCTATTACGTTGATGTTTTTGGACCTTTTTTTTTGTTATCCATTGAATGTTTAATCGTGACCTAAGAAGGGAGGTAAAACAACGCGGAGGATGTTTACTTTTCGTTGCTCGTGTTGTTTAGTTGCACAACTACGATTGAGTTTGTTTGTTGGTAGTTGTTGGTTGTGTTTTACACGGTTGATGGTTTGTCGCTTATTACAATTAACATTCACACGCTAAAAACAAAAAAATCAAACAAAATTGCATTCCGTGGCTATCGTTTCTAGCGATAAGAGTTGTCAGATAAGCTACTTTGGGGTAGTTTTTCTTTCTAAAATTTTGATACGTGGATCGCACTAAACGAGAGAAATAAATGAGGGTTAGACACAAGTCTTGGAGATTTCTTTATCTCGTGATGGCGGTGAGATTGTTTAGCATTCAAACATATCATTTTTGCTTTTTATTAACATTGAACCTAGATCCAAAGTTTGTCTTATGAACGTCATATGAACATACTTTCTAACGGGATATGTGTATGACTTTCCAAGAGATGACCCTAAAAGTTAAATGGAATTTAATAATACTTGGAGACCTAGTTCCCAAATCAAGGAATTTTTGGATAAATTGTTTACAGAACACTGTAGAACATCTGTTCTTGACATATGCCATAAGCGAGTTAAACGGATTCAAAGATACGTTGATTTAAAAAAAATACAGCACTGTACAAAATCGAACTGATATACTCTTTGTTGACACTTTCAAATTGGCCACTGGTCAAAGTCAATAAAGTCTTTGTGTTTCATGGTTCATGGTAAAGTTATTAGTTGAGCTTATTCTATTATGATAGAGGTAAAACAGTCTAAAACTTCATAACCAAACAATAAAAAGCTGTAAAATCTAGGTCGGTAAACATTTCAAAAATTCATACCAGCCATACTAATCAGTTCTTATGATAAGAGAGATTCAATCGTAATCTCATGCTTGCGCAAAGCGAACTCGTATGTGACCCGTTGATGCTAATATGATATGCACAAAATTAAAACTATAATTGTACGTATGTTTCCAAGTTCCTCAAGTACATGGGCGAACGGCTCCGAACTGTACGAATTTTTAAAAGAAGGTATTGGAATTGGAATTTGCAACTAAGCAATGAAATGTAAGCTTGTGATTCACGTCAACTTTGAAATGCTTGTCTTGCAGATTGAATGCTTCTTATTTTTCATTAGATTTTCCATGCTACGTGATCATATCTGCTGTCAACCCCAACCGTTACGCCAGTTTACAGTTGCGCTTCCGGCTACAGTGCGTAACAAAGTTATAGGCATCGGTCAGCAAACGAGCAAGCCTTTGCTCAGCAAGGAAAGGGGAAGAACTTTAGACATATTTTTATACATTCCCTCACATTTCACAAATATGTCTGGGTTGCTGGCTCATTGATACGTTTGGTTTTCGAATTTTGCGACGCGTTGGAAACGATTAGCATCGCAAAAAAAACAATTTCCGTCATCTTGAGTTATTTTCTGAACATCTTACGGAAGCTGAATCAGCAATGACTATACATGGTTGGGAAGGTAAAGTTTTCAGCATTATGGAAAAAATGAAACCAACTTATGTAAAAAAGAACATGTAATAGTGTGTGTAAAAATATAAAAAATAGTCAAAGGATGAAAAACCAATTTTGTTCATGATCAAATGCGAATAACCAAGAATATTAGGAACATTAACAGCCACAATTTAGCCATCGCAATCCATGGAAAATCCTTACAATGCTGAAAAAATAGTTTATAATATTGAAAAAGAGCAATCGGCTTTATCAGATGCGGATATAGTCATGTAAAGCCCCGCGTTTAGTTTTGAATTCTTAAATAAAAACTATATGTATGTTGATGCTCTGAATTTGGGTGTTGAAGACCGTTTGGTGCTACGAGTAACAGTTATTTTGTAATTCGCGAAAAACAAGCGCGGTTATAGTTATGGTAATCACTGTATTTGCGTTTTGCACAAAATTCTGAATAAAATTTAGTTTATTCCCTCCTCCAGATTGCTCCCGGAGGCGGAGTTCTTCTTATGAGTTTGGTCATAAATCGATCATAAATGCATCTTTCTATTTGGATTGAGGTACCGAACGTTCAAGACACACATACACACACACACAAACAAGCCACAATCTACACATCTAAACTGTCCCTCAGCATGATTCGGCCAGATGTTGAGCACCGCTGCTCGGCAAGACTCGGCTAGAGAGGAACGGCAACGGCAACGGTGATGTTTGTGCCATAACCGGTACGAGTTTCGTACGAAATTGCACCCATACAGCACCGGCACGGAGGCATCAGAAGGAGGGCGTCGCATGGAGGTGGGCGCAATGCTAATGCAATGCTGTTTATGATGCCACCGCTGGCAATGTGACGCGGTTCAAGGGGGAGTGAAAAGCAGCCTCCAAGGCGAATCAGAGCTGCAAATCCGAATGCAAATGTTACGCGAGAGACTCCTACTGCCCATTACAATATTACATTTACTTTTACGAGCAGCTTCGACAGCAGCACTGTGTGGAACATAATGCTGTTAATGTGTTGCAACTGTTTGGGTTTTTTTTTTAGGTTCCCTCTGCCCTCTCTCTCACTCTCTCTCTGGTGCATCCTGGTGATGCTGGTGGAAGTGAAAATTTTGCATAGCCCGTGGTGCTGGAATGCATTCGGGTTGGAACGGGTTGGTACACCCGCACGCCAAGATGGTTGCGCTTGCAGATTTTACTGCCCATAAAAACATATCGAACAGACAAACGCCCAACGCCAACGCCGGTGTCTGCGGAACAAGTCGACTTTGAGGCGGAAGAATCCAACCCGGCACAGGGGTTCTTTATGGGGTGCGAGTTGCCCTACTCCTTCCACGCGGCTACATTTAGGACAACGCACCGACTCCCTGGCACCTCTTGCCGGCATTCCCGGCGGTTCCACACAGCGGGACGTCCGAAACCGAGCCGAAGATGCGCGCAGATGTTTTCCGATGCGCGATGCACTTTTTCTAACCTGTTCGCTGCGGGTTTCATAGATCACGCCTCCCGTGGCGGTGTCGGCCACCCCGATGACCTACATAATATCTTCATCTTCCAAGTGTGAAGTGATCCCTGACGATCGGCTTTCGTCACCGGGGAGCTGTACGATGAGTTTGGGGGAGCGCTCACAATATCGTCTTCGTTTCGGTCCCACAAACACACCGTGTGCCCGCTGTAATGGGATGTTTGGGTAGCAGAACAAAATTGAATTTCATAAAACAACAAAACAACACCTTTCGGCTTGCATAACAATATGCCATACAGTTGACTCTATGGTAACTTTGATGCGCGCATGTAAAGGCTTCCCGTGCCCATGAAGCGTTCAAATGAACAAAAGCATACTTGCCTCTCTGCTAAGAGTGCTGGGACTCACCTATCCTCCCGGTACAATTACACGCAATGTACGAGATCAAACATTTGTTGTTTATATTTCGTTAGCTACCTGGTACCCAAAGCCCCCGGTTGCACTGCCAACAGTCCCCCGTTCGAAGGATCGCAGGAATTGCGAAGAAACTCGTCCTTCTTGCCGGCTGTACCGGAAGAAGTGCTACAGCACGTAACGCATCTGGGAATTGCACGGATGCACCTGCACCGGCACCGGCCGGGATAATGCTATCCTGTTTACTTTCCGGAACCATCGCTAATACCGGGCAATAAGCGGTCCCGCAACACAAAGCTCACCCCGTACTCGGCTAGAGAGGAACGGCAACGGCAACGGTGATGTTTGTGCCATAACCGGTACGAGTTTCGTACGAAATTGCACCCATACAGCACCGGCACGGAGGCATCAGAAGGAGGGCGTCGCATGGAGGTGGGCGCAATGCTAATGCAATGCTGTTTATGATGCCACCGCTGGCAATGTGACGCGGTTCAAGGGGGAGTGAAAAGCAGCCTCCAAGGCGAATCAGAGCTGCAAATCCGAATGCAAATGTTACGCGAGAGACTCCTACTGCCCATTACAATATTACATTTACTTTTACGAGCAGCTTCGACAGCAGCACTGTGTGGAACATAATGCTGTTAATGTGTTGCAACTGTTTGGGTTTTTTTTTTTCGTTGGCCAACAAATATTGTTCCTTGTTTGGAAATGAATAACCCCAACCGTTACGCCAGTTTACAGTTGCGCTTCCGGCTACAGTGCGTAACAAAGTTATAGGCATCGGTCAGCAAACGAGCAAGCCTTTGCTCAGCAAGGAAAGGGGAAGAACTTTAGACATATTTTTTTTCGTACGAAATTGCACCCATACAGCACCGGCACGGAGGCATCAGAAGGAGGGCGTCGCATGGAGGTGGGCGCAATGCTAATGCAATGCTGTTTATGATGCCACCGCTGGCAATGTGACGCGGTTCAAGGGGGAGTGAAAAGCAGCCTCCAAGGCGAATCAGAGCTGCAAATCCGAATGCAAATGTTACGCGAGAGACTCCTACTGCCCATTACAATATTACATTTACTTTTACGAGCAGCTTCGACAGCAGCACTGTGTGGAACATAATGCTGTTAATGTGTTGCAACTGTTTGGGTTTTTTTTTTCGTTGGCCAACAAATATTGTTCCTTGTTTGGAAATGAATAACCCCAACCGTTACGCCAGTTTACAGTTGCGCTTCCGGCTACAGTGCGTAACAAAGTTATAGGCATCGGTCAGCAAACGAACAAGCCTTTGCTCAGCAAGGAAAGGGGAAGAACTTTAGACATATTTTTTATACATTCCCTCACATTTCACAAATATGTCTGGGTTGCTGGCTCATTGATACGTTTGGTTTTCAATATTTGCGACGCGTTTGAAACGGTTAACATCGCAATAAAAACCCAATGTCCGCCATCTTGAGTTATTTTCAGTACATTACGGGAGCTGGATCAGCAATGACTATACATGGTTTAAATGGTAAAGTTTTCAGCATTATGAAAACAATGAAACCAAATTATGTAAAAAAAAAATGTAATAGTGTGTGTAAAAATGTAAAAAAAAATAATCAAAAGATGAAAAAAACAATTTTGTTCATGATCCAATGCGAATAACAAAGAATATTGGAAACATTAACAGCCACAATTTATCCGTCCCAATCCATGGAAAATCCTTGCAATGCTGAAAAAATAGTTTATAATATTGAAAAAGAGCAATCGGCTTTATCTGATGCGGATATAGTCATGTAAAGCTCCGCTTTTAGTTTTGAATTCTTAAATACAAACTATATGTATGTTGATGCACTGAATTTCTGTGTTGAAGACCGTTTGGTGCTACGAGTAACAGTTATTTTGTAATTCGCGAAAAACAAGCGCGGTTATAGTTATGGTAATCACTGTATTTGCGTTTTGCACAAAATTCTGAATAAAATTTAGTTTATTCCCTCCTCCAGATTGCACCCGGAGGCGGAGTTCTTCTTATGAGTTCGGTCATAAATCGATCATAAATGCATCTTTCTATTTGGATTGAGGTACCGAACGTTCAAGACACACATAAACACACACACACACACAAACAAGCCACAATCTACACATCTAAACTGTCCCTCAGCATGATTCGGCCAGATGTTGAGCACCGCTGCTCGGCAAGTACTCATAAATTAGCACACTACTGAAATTAACTCCTGTTAATTTTCCACTGCAGTGTCATAAATCGTACCGTCGGCCTGCCCAGTCTGTCGAGTGTGGCAACCGGGAAGCCGAGATGGCACTTCACCGCTGCAGAAAACCGATACTCACGGTATGAGGTCGTCGGAAAGGACAATCAGTCCTAGAAGAGCGAGAGTAAAAAAAAAACGTTCCCTTTCACCCAAACTTCTCGTGTGTCTCCTTGCTGGATTGTGCTTTTTCGGGTTTCCGGGGTGCCTGCCGAAGCGAATGCCGCTGCCTATTCTATCTCCGGTCTTTCAGACTGACACCTATGGCAGTTTTCGATCGGCATCGAACTTTGTCTGCTCGATGAAATTGTGGGGAGAAATAAAATGAATCGGTTTTTTCATCCTCTTTTTATAAAGATCTGGTCGAGGTTGTGCTCGGTGGTAATTTGATACATTATGGTTATGTTATAACGATTCTGCTCTTTACGGAGCCCTTTTCTCTTCCCTTTTTCATTGTTGATAATTAAGCATAGTCTGATCTATTGATATACAGACTTTGATATTTTCTATCTCATTTATCTGTTAGCAACATACCAAAGATAGCAAATATTGCATATTGAAACCAACGAAATGTAGACATAATGCTTATATCCTTTCACCAAGTTCTGAATACTAGGAAAGGCTTATTTTTCAAAAATTCGATCTTCAAGCAAACCAACCAATCGTTCTCTGCGCATTCTTTTTCATAAAAAAAAAACACCGACAACCCGGTGCACACGTATACGGTATAGATATAAAAAAACGGAAAACATAAAAGCAACGTTTAAAAGTAGAGAAAAGCAGAATCCACACCACGATCACGGGGTTAAACTTGTCCTGTGCAAATGGCGCTTCCTGCGACGGCTTCGGAGGGCGCAGGACATGCCGCAGTACAAACAGGTAGAAAAGCAAGGTAAATACGGCGGATACGTTCCATAATGATACCATCCAGAAAGGACGACAAAAAAGGTGCATGTTGGAGGGTTTTTGATTTTTGCCTCAGCTGGCCCAGCTACCTGGGATTCACCGGAATCGATTCACGGCTCAACAGCGTTCGACCCCTCGGCGTGGCTAATCGAGAAGTTTAGGCGCACCAAGCGTTTGTGCTTGGTACGTGGGCTTTCCAGCCACACTTTCCTGCGGACTCGACAGCGGAGCGGATCAAAACGGACACCACCAGCCAAGGACCTGTGTCACGGCGACGAAAGACATTCGAACAAACGTTCGTTCGTGCCTCACGGGGAAAAGGCTTCGGGGGTGATAAACGAAGCACTGTTTGCGTTTTCTACTCTGTTTACACTTTCGCTTTGTGGAAAGTTAACGACAGGTTGACCCTACCCGGAGACCGACATCCGGTGGGCCGGCCGGAAAAAGGCCGGAAGATGCGCCCGGAACCCAGTTTCGAAAAGTTTGCTAATGCCGAAAGTCAAGAAGGATCGATCATCACTGATGGATGGTTGTCGGAAAAAGGGATGCTTGGTGGTCCTATTTTGTTGTTTAAAGATTTCGTCGTATTTTTTCCTGGAAAACATTTTTGTTTAGGGCTGTCAATTGATAACAGATATTACTTTTATTAATTCTTTAGATAAAATTGATTTTCTATTTAAAAATGTATTATCCACCACGACTAAAATATGTCATGGCAACGAAGATCGAGTGGCGCCATCTTTGCGTGGATACTATAACTAAATACTATACGAGCATTTTTTCATAATTTTGATAAATATCAAGAGATTTGTTTAAACAATTTTAAACCATTCATTCATTACTGGAACCAAAACGAATGAAACAAAAACTGTTTTTAAAATTGGTTGATTCGTTTTGTTCTTTTTCGTGTCACATTTAAAGGGCACACTCCATTTGTATGCATAAAAATACACATGAAGAAAGTATGCAACTCTCAATGAAACAAACATTCATTTATCCTTTTTTCACATTCCACATGGCATATTTCTCAGTTAGAGAAATATGCCATGAAAAATATGCCATGCCAGTTCTTTTCGAGATTTTTTGCACTACCTCGCGCATCATCTTTCACAATCATCTAATTTATCACACCGTAAATAAAATCTCCCTTCGATTACGCCGAGATTAAGCCATCGCCGCCACACAAGCCAACCGAAAGCACCGAACCTGCATCGAGCACAATGTGTGTGCGTTCGTGCAGACGGTGGTTCCCAGCGGCAGGGGTGTTAAATCAGCTGCCACCAGTCAGCCATTTATCAGTCGCTGCTGCCACCACCTAGCTCAGCAGCGCGACCGCGTTCAGTCCCAGTTCCATCTCCCGGTGAAGATCGATCGACCCGCATAAGGGTTCGGTTTTATCGCTTCTAACAACTCGCCTTGCGACCCAGCCCGGTCAGCGCATGCATTCCTTATCACGCGTCTGCATCTCGACGATCGTGGTGCTGTGTGCCGGGCGACGGACTAGCTAGCATCGCATTCTAGGCGAGCGCCCTAGTGTGGAGAAAGCCATGCGGCTTACGGAGAAACGGTTAAATCACTCTTTAACATTTCCATTTGCCGGGGTCAGAAATTTTAATATCCGGCAAATAGATGGCGGTACCACTGATTGGTTTCACATTAATTTTCATCTCCCCACTGGGGAACAAAATTTTCCTACGTTCACCTCATTTGAGTGGGTTTAAATATTTTTGAATTGGATTTTTTGGTTGTTGAAAAGATGAAAGTTCACCTCATTTGAGTGGGTTTAAATATTTTTGAATTGGATTTTTTGGTTGTTGAAAAGATGAACACGCGCGATTCGCTGCGTGATTATAAGAAAAAAAACATCTCCCTTCTTCCTATGTCAAGTACAACGCAGACCCTGCTTTATTCGGTGCTGTTTGATATCTCCCAGCACGTGCACAATTATTGCGCAGCTTGCCGATGCTGTCGGTGAAGAATGTACCAGCTGATGCGGCGGATCACGAGCGGTTGCCGGGCTCACGAACATTACGCAATGATTCAGCTGTCGGAGGGCCAAAGAACCGGCGAGCTGACGCAACTGTGCCTACACCAGCCGAGAGGTGTTTATTTTGGAAATGAATATGTACGCTTGTTTGATTATTTGTTCGGCGATTTTTCGTGCTTTAACGCTTCCTCCTCCACCCTCAACATCATCACCATCAGCAACATCTCGCGTGATCGCTCGCGTGCTACGTTCACGAGTGTTTAAAACAAATACACCGATCTAAGCATGCTTCAAACGAAACCGACGTTAAATCCGACTACGCCAGCTAGAACGATGCCATTTCAGCGAGGAAGATTTTTTCAAATACTCCATTGCTCAATACTTGTACCATTTGCTCAGTACACCGCGTGTGTAACACCCATTTAGTACTGATTCGATACTAAAGAACAAATGGTTTCGCTTCGATCTTCGGTTCGGAATTTCGTCACAAGGAGGATGCGATCAATCGACACGGCATTTCTCGCGGCTTGCTCTTGTTCAATCATCCACACTTGCTCTGGGCCATCCGGTTCGCGGTTTAGATCGGATCCAGACACGACCGAGCTGACATTTTCTTCCTGTCACCGAATACGACGCACGCGAGGAGCGTTTACTCAAATTTCGATTCCGAGATTTCTACATCCGTTATGGCGGATAGACGTGACCTTAAGGTTTCGATCACCCGGGGCACGGTCGGAAGTTTGTACGAAGATCCCCTCCGAGTTTCACAAGATATTATATAAACAAAATAAGGTGTCAGGAAGAGTTCCCCCTGGAACGGCAACGTTACGATTACAATTAACAAGGGTTTACGCTTCGGGATATTTACGGCTGTGAGAATGCGTAAAGCTAACTAGAGCTCTTTCGCCGGTGACCTTGGGGCATTGTTGGCAGAGGGTTGCATTATGCTAACGATCCGTTAAAAGGCTTATTCCACAACCATTAATAACCCAATCCATAGGCTTGCATCATTTGTACAACAAACTTGTTTTCTAACCAGCTGGAAGGAGGGATGGAAAGATATCACCCTGTAACCCTTCGATGACTTTTGAATAATATTTTTGCGGTGAACTCATTGTAACTGTGATATATTATATTAGGTTCGCAACTGAGTAACGTCCGTTTTTTACCTTTATTTTTTGAAACTTTTGTTGAAAAAGTTGAGTCTCTCAAAATATGTTCCAATATGTGTTAAGGGTTTTTGCCGTCTTTCAGTCAAATTTCAGAAATTTCAGAATTTTCCTTGTTGAAAATATTCTCGTCTTTGGAGGAAATCCAGGACCATGTTCCATCTAGCGGAATAGATGGTAATCGGAAGGAACAAAGTCTAGAGTATGTTGCGGGACAGGTAAAATTTTCCAATTCTGTAATTTTGTAGGCAGCTTTTGACCAGTGAGGCAACTTGGGACCGACTCGAAGCTCGAAATTTCTTCGCTTTAGTTCATGAAGCACATGTTCTTTGTCTTTGGGCCATTTCTAAAGAATGTAGCTGTTTGAAAATGGCTGGGCAGGTCAATCCTAAAGTGTAATCTAGTTCTTCTTGCATTCACGATGGTAGACTTCGAGGTCCAAGATACCGCGTTTGAAGTGAGGTAATCCTCCCCGACACATCAAATCATCGCTGGATTGTTCAAAGCATCGTCTTCGTACACCTTCACAATCTCCCGATGAGCTTCAGCTGACCGCTAGAGATTATCTTTCTGCAAATGGCGACTATGCCCAATATAGAGCACGTGTATTGATAACGAAAAAAGTGTGTGTTGCAATACATCAATGATAGATGTGTCGTCACAGTTTGTACATTGCTTGCCCAAGCTATATTAATAACGTTTTGTAACCATACAAATCGGACGCCGTTGGCTCAAAAAATTAGCACTGAACAAAGTTTTCGTGGTCATGCGTTCATTGGAAAAATTTTATGGCAGATTTTGTTGGAACATCGAATACCATTTGAGTCGTATAAATATCGTCAGGGTATACCATCACAGTTTCTACGTACGTTCAATCGCATCCCTTTGATCGTTGGACTGATTAGTGTAAATATGTGCACATGATCCAAACCACAAGCCAAATCTTCTTTGATTTTAACCACCTCTTGATTTTTCGCTGCTGCCCCAACCGCAAACCCCGGAAGGCTTGAGTGAATCACCAAGGACTCATAGAGAGCTAGCTGGTCGTTCAACAGTGCTCGTTCGCCTCACTGGAAAGCATCATCATCCGCTCCCTAGGATACCGAACTCATCAATGGAGGACGCAAACAGTTCGTAATTTGGAAATGTATTATATACGCTTCGTCGCCAGGCAATCCGATGGTGTATCGATCGGTGCCCTGCCGCTTTGCACTGGTCTCTAGCAGGGAAATGAATTACCCCCGGTTTGCTATTTTCATCCTTAGCCCTTTCCAATGGGTCTGATGCGGGGGGTTTTTAGGAAGTCTATTGATTGTAGACTCGTTGTGTGTTTGAGGTGATGGAACATCGACCGTGTTTGCCATTTGGTTCGACTTGCACGTTCTCCACGCTACGGGCGGCTGCTATTGCTGATTCTGATGCACAACAATGCAGAAATCTAAATATTTACGCTACCGCTGTCGCTGCATTGCCTCATTTGAAACATCTGCCCATCTGTACGCTGCGGGAGCTGTTTGGTTTGAGGACAGACTCATCAAACGATGTCGATCGATGCAGTACAGGGCTTTCTAGAACTAGCGGCTTAGGAATATTTTAGCTTGTAAATGACCTCCTACTTGTAAAACTCTATTTCTATCTCCTCTCATGGTGAAGCACGTTGTCATAACGTCAGTTAGCAAGGGAAGGAAGTTAGTTGATTTCCATCTTTTAGCTTCGTGCACTTCATGCCCGCTCACGGTTCATTCTGTCCGTTGCTTCCATTCATCCATTCCAGAAATAAAAAAACCGTGTTACAATCTCCACACACGATTCCAGACCACGTCAGAACAGCGAACCAGTTTCTGTGTGTGCAATTCAACAGTGCAATGGCACATCCTAACTTTACGAAGCGTTTAGGTTGCCTGTGTCTATGTCTGTTCGGGGCAAGCGTACAAACAACAGCAAAACATCTCTCCAGCGATGCTCGGTTTCCCATTCGACCCCAAACCCTGCTTGCCTTACGCACGGCAAGAGTTGACGATGGAAAAATTGGCTACGTTGCTGACTCTAAGCAGCTTAGCGTCCTGATCTGCTTAGCAAGGAAGACGGCGAACGAGACCATTTCGGGCGTTCCAGTACGGCGGCCATTATCGTTTCAGACACACTGCTTTCTGCACGCTCTTACCCACCGGCTCCGGCCACTCAACGCAACCGGATGTGTTCCGCCATGGGAAGTGGTATCACCGCCACTCCCAAACAATCAACCTGAATCTGTCAACAGATTCTGGCGGTGATGAAACTCCAACAGAACCCCGTCACCGCATACGCCAGATGACCTCTCTTTCTCTTTTATTTCGCTACGAGCAAAGCGTGTTGAAATGATGGTTTCCGATTTTCATACCATCCGTTTTGTTTTTGCACGAACAACGCATACACACACACGACTGGGCTTAAAGATGTTCTTATATCCTAAGCTCATTGCGGAGTTCTTTTCACCATCAACGATATCATTAGCCTGGGTCTGGAGTATTTTGTGCATTTCACATGAGAAGGGTAATAATGAGTTTTTTTACCATATTAATCCTGTTCCACTTAGCAAGGTTCCGCAAAACGTTATTCAAATAAAACAACATAACGAAGTAAGCGTTAATTTATGCTACGTTTTCAAAACATTCATCAAATTTACCTGCCTCATAAGTTATTATGAACAAATATAGCAATAATTCTTCCAACGACCATACTACTGTCGGATGGTACGGACACACACGAGGATTACTCACGGCGAGGTAATTGGTCGGTGTGAACGTCTGACAGGCAAACAGCCGATGTTGAAGCGCGCAGCCATACTGGCGTAGTCTGCTTACACACTCCACCGATAACATACGGAACAGGCGCACGCCTTCTACTGATAACTAAACGTATTGATAAGCTCCGTCCGAAAAACATCGAATTCAAATCTTCCACGTAGCGCTCGACATTGTATGCCGATGGACCGGCTTCCATTAGTCACCATTCTGTTCAATCGGGAGAGTTGTGCTGCCGAGGGCTTGGTTGTGAACTTGTGGAACATTTGGTCGGCTAAATTGGCCCGGTACCGGATGCTGAGGGTGCAATTTTCATCGTATATCCCTTCCCACTCCAAAGCCTGGCGTGTCTAACGTTCTGCGTCGACCTTGAAAAAGGGATGCTTTGCGTTCCCTAGGCAAAATGGTTCCCTCGGGGGAAGCTGCTCGAAACGAAATCAAACCTACCGCTGAAAGAGAGGAAAATCGATATTTTTCGTTCATTTTGTGCGAAATTGCGGTACCGGGTGGGACGGCGTTGATTGCAGCAGGGCTCCTCCACGCTCGCGTTCAAACAATGGCAATTCTCCGTTCTTTTGCGGGAAGCATGTCTGTTGCCATGGTAACACGGCATGCTGCGACTCGACATCATGTCTGGCTGGTGTTTTTCACTCGCCCGCACCCGTGAAAGGCAAACAGCGACTAGTGATGCACACGTTCTCCCTGTTCGCATCATAAAATGAGGTAAAGATGAGGCGCCGGTTTTGCACACCGACGTGCGCAGACCGGTGACGTTGGTTTGCTGTTTGTGTCTCTCTCTCGGAAAGTGGTTATTTTACCGGAGGGGCTAACCCGATGTCGACTGCCGGCGTATGAATCGAATTTTGTCGCACTCATCACGAGGAACGTGCGCCAGTAAAATGGAAGTTGTGCATTTTAATTTGTGCAAGTGTGGAGTAGGAAGCGTGTATCGCCGGAAGGTTTAAAATGAGCGAACACTAACGTTTTAACATGTTGTTTTTATTATCACTCGTTCGCGCGGAATCACCCAGCTAAGAGGAACCTATTAAACCATTTAAACGATGGAACGGAATATAAAGAGATGACACAAAGAGTGTGTTCTCAGTGTAAAATGAAGTCTGCACAATACGTTTCATTGATAATTTTCCAATTCAGTGAAATACGCTTTTAATTTATACTGTCATTTAGAGTCATGAATAGAGACATTTTCATAATTTCGTAAAGTTCCATCGAGAGGAAGAGTTTCGTTTTTTCAATTTTAGCTTCCCAAACAATCTTCAAATTATTGAGTTTTATATACCATAGAACAGAGAATCAAAGGCTTTCAGCCTATACATTCGAGAATGTTGTGAAGCGATTCATTCTAATGTTTATTGTATTCGCGACACTATGCAACCAGGATATTCGAATAACATCACAACACAAATCGACCACAATTGAGCGTTTTATATGTAGCGCAGCAAAGAGAATAGTAAACATATATGTAGATTATACATATAGTTTGTATAGAAAGTCCTTCTTTTCTTCTTTTTCTTCTGCTTCTTCTTCGGTCAAGGCACATTTTTTCTGAATCTTGGATAAAAACTTAATTTTTTTCTCTACATACAAGTTTTATGAGTGGTTATTTGAGTAGTTAGTCCAGCAGAATATATCACGATCAATGACTAATGATGATTCCTGTTTCCAAATACTTTCTGAACATTGAATAGATTCAGATCTGAACATCTTCAAATATCAGTATTTTTGAAACTTTTTTTTATCTGATAGGTTTTTCCAGCCATAAGTTGTCTTCAGTTCATGAACAAATATCTCAAGTTACGGGCTTCGTCCTTAATATTCACGTCTCATTCAGACCCTCAAGCGTATCGTCTTGCTCTATCAATGAACGAATAATTCTTGCATGCATAATTTCGCTGCATCCGTCACAACAAAACTCCTCCTTCGCTCCACGACCGATCCCGTCTGTTCATCAGTGTTTCATTCACGTATCGTGTTGCAACGACATAGCTGTACCTTACCCTTGCAGCCCAGGTGCAATTCTCTGCCGAGGGTCTCGCGAGTCCCCGAAAATCCCTACCGTTTTTAATTTTTGAAACTTTTTTTATCTGATAGGCTTTTCCAGCCATAAGTTGTCTTCAGTTCATGAACAAATATCTCAAGTTACGGGCTTCGTCCTTAATATTCACGTCTCATTCAGACCCTCAAGCGTATCGTCTTGCTCTATCAATGAACGAATAATTCTTGCATGCATAATTTCGCTGCATCCGTCACAACAAAACTCCTTCTTCGCTCCACGACCGATCCCGTCTGTTCATCAGTGTTTCTTTCACGTATCGTGTTGCAACGCCATAGCTGTACCTTACCCTTGCAGCCCAGGTGCAATTCTCTGCCGAGGGTCTCGCGAGTCCCCGAAAATCCCTACCGTTTTTGTTTGACCAACTTTAAGCCACCATAGCCGGTGCAACGTCCTCCGAAATCGGCCAAGCCCACAACTGCATCAGCTGTTGCATCCCGGCTCTCATTTTACGGCTTTCGAGCCACAATTTATTCCCGGACCATCTGCCAGCCTACGCAGGCGACGCATTCGTTCTCGCATTGTTCCTGTGCTCGGTCGTGCGTTTCAGAATGAGGAACCTTCCCAATGCGCCGACGAACCTATGGGATGGGATGGGTCTCTGCCCACCTGGTCAGCAAATTTTCTCTGTGGCCAGCGTTTCAATTACAACTGTGGGCAAACTCTAGCCAACCGTCGTTCGGTGTATTTGCGTTCTAAACAGCGAGGCAAACATTACCCTCGACGGCTGTATGCCCGCTCCAGTTCCTCGCTTCAGATCTTTCTATCTACTTCTATGGGGCGATAATTGCACGAATACTTTTACAAGCGCGGGCCGGTCCGGGTTCCCCGGTGTTAAGGTTCGTTGTAAACATTCTTAATGCCATTTTCACGCCTTATTATGGTCATTATTATCCATTGGTCATCGAAGAATTTTAACGCTTTCGTGTATGTCCACTTTTTCACGGGCATGGATACAAATGGAAGGCACGGTGAGCGTGTTAATTTTTCGGGATATAAATTTGAGAAATGTTATCTAGTCGGAGGCGAAATATTACGGTGGCTTTTGGTCACTTTTGCTAGTTAAAGATGTTTTACAAGCATCCTTCCTGTTAGAAACCTCGAAACTACCACACGAAGCATAAGTTTGCCTTCACCATAAAACGGACAGCACTCCTTTCGTTCAAAGCAAAACCATCCCCTGAGATGCTGCCCTTCCGCAAAGCTGGATACAAAGTCATTCTGGTCAGCTAAGCCTTATGTGCCCGATTAGTGTTGAACCGTATCCCAAACTTCTATGCCTGAGCCAATAACTTTCCTCACGTTATATCCGGAACCAAAGACGCACGAACACGCTCCCACTCGTCAGCTCGCCTTCGATATAAGTTCAACTTTTCGTAAGCAGCTTTCCCTGGAACATTGTTCTGAAGGATAGGTACATCTTCTCAGCGTCAGTTTTCGGACCGGTAAGATATAAATCTTTTATCCATCAACTAACCCCGTCCGGGTACCGTCCGCGTTCTCCGGAGAACACTTCATATGTCGTTTTTTTTTTTGCTCGATCCGTATATCTTTGGGATCACGTTAATATCTAAAGTTTGTTAGTCGATTGAGCCTTTACTCGTAGACGACATTGATTTTTTGCAGATATTGGGTTGGAAGGGATGCTAGAGTATTTATCATGCGGTAACCAAATGGGTGTACTTGTCATGGGAAAAGTTCCTGATGCTTGAATTGCTTTATTTCAACGAAACGTGGTGTGCGTGATGTCCTCGATAGATACGCCTGTTTTAACACTTCAACGCACTCCATGGAGTACCTTTATCAGAACTTGAACTTTTTCGCTGATTGATTCCACAACTTTTTTTGTCAAGCCACTAACATCAGGTCCAACGTTCAAGTCAACAGCCCTGCGTGACGACGGACAAAACATGCATTTAGAACCACCCGAAGCGTAATAAATCTCGCCTCTACAATTCAACATGACAGAAAATGGGATTTATTATGTACATGCACAAACCGTGCTAAGGTGCCTGTTCTCTCACAAAACACTCCTCCGCGACCTTCAGAAGACCGTCCCGGCGTACGAGCGCGTGTGGAATAACGCGCGCCGTTTTTCTCATTACAATCCGTGTTGCGCGCCTAGAACAACACACGACGACCCGCGATGGAATTCGTACCCACCCAGCGGGAAGTTTGTGTGAAAATGTGAAAAATCACTTCGGAACTCCCAGCTGCCTGCCGGTGGTCGTTTGGAGTCGTCGTTGTTGTTCTACATCGAGCAAAATACCGAATACCTAGCGCGGTGGATGTTGGTCTGGCGTACGCCAAGAATTTATTAGAGTACCAACAGTTATTAAGCCATTAAAGTAATGGAGTTGTCGGTTTCGATTTAGTTCCGTTAGACCGGGTGCAAGTGGATTTCGTTAAACCTGCACTGTCTCGGAGTATCGTTTATTAGTTTAGGTAGCATATTGTGTGGAACGCGTTTGATAAACCCGCTGCATGCAGTGGACACCGTTCCTGCCGTTTACCTGTCGCGTACTGGCTCTCGATATTTGTGGCTGCACTTTATTGAATTTAGCAGCAACATAAAAAAGACCCGTAAAGCGGGCCACTTTCATTCGACTTTCCACTCGCATGCGGTGTATGCTGTATATAACAAGACTATTACCGCAAGCTGCTACTTCAAAGAATTATGATGGATAAAATAACTAAGACCAGTGCCTTGAACCATAATAAACTTATCATCGTTAATGTTTTAAGTTTCGGTGTAACCGTCATAAAGTTTGTCTCAACAAGAAACCAACTATTGTCACATTCTCATTATGAAGCGAAACATTAGGAAACATTCGGCATCCTCCGACGGGGAGCCCCTTACGGTTAAGATGTTCCGTTTGTTTCCCACCATTTAGCGATAAAGGCGTTTATTACGCTCCTGCACACAACACCAGCGCGACTGTTGCTAGTAATGCTCGGTTTATTGGTGCTCGTAGGCACTTAGCCATACCAGGACTGCACGCTTGGAACCCTATCATAACCCTCACGAAGCAGGAACGTTATGTGCCGTCCAGGACCCATTTCGAGCCATTATTCCGGCACCGTTCCGTGCATCGAGGACCTCCACTGCACCGGAAAAGAGAGCCATAAAATTTTCACTTTCTCAATTTTCTTCAGCGCGTTTTCTTCAACTGCACCCTAGCAGTTGGGTCGACGTAACGGCGGCACTGTTTGTGGCCCTTCAATGCAATGCTGCACCGCCAATGGGGATCGGGAGCGTGTGGATTGTTCGTCGGAAGATTTACGATGTTTTTCAATCGCCCCAAAAGCCACACAATCCGAAAATCAGCGCCCTTCTCTTTCTCCCTTTCTCGTTCTCTCTCTCTCGTGTGGGATTTGTGGGTGGGTTTAGGGTTTTCGACAATTTTCGACGGACGAGAAGTGCAATTTGTCACGGACTTGTTGCCGGTCCGATTTCCATGTGCGGCTGGCTGGAAATTTCGGTACGCTCCGTGCACTGGATGCGTATTTTTTCCACCCGAATCTGAGGAAAATCTCAACTCCACACAATCTGTGTCGGACAATCGTGTACGTGTGTGATAGGTTAATTGGATAGTGGAACATCGGTCGCCTCAGCACTTCATCCATCAATTTGGACAATGTCCAAGGATGCCGAGCGGAAATGATTGATGACTGCGGGGCGATGGAGTTTTATAAAATTTGCACGGATTGTTTGATTAATGAGTTTCACAATTTCATTCCTACTCCAACGTTCTATGCAAATTGTGTTTTAATGAATCAATGGAGCTGCGATTTTTCTTCGAATTTCATGTTTGTCCATCGTCTTGCTCACCCACGATGCCGTTTGTGTCTCCCATTCCTCTTCGTCGTCTCTATGAAGGGCGCTTTTCCAACAATTTCACCATTAATTGGAACGCGCCTCGTACGCATCCGTTGCCATGGGGAAATGGCAGCGGCACATGCAGCTCATCTCGCATCTATCATCACGTCGGCATTTTATGCGTCGCTGCATGAGATGCGTTGCTGCTTATTTACTTACACAACTGTCACTGTATGATTTATTAATAGACCGCGCACGATTTCCTGGTTGCCCTGGCTGCACTTTTCATTATCTCGCGGAGCCGGGCATCACACCGCAATAGCTCGGGTGACTAAAATACTGTTCCAAAGAAACGCGACCCATGCATTCGTAGCCCGTTTGCTTAAGTGTTGGCCATTGTTGTTCTTGAAACTCTCGAGATCTCATTTCCTATGGCGAACACTTCAAACTACCTTTTTCGACTTATGGAAAACTAAACACTGAACACTTAACATCGGGAACTCCTCCAGGAAACAACACGAATCTAATAAAAGTAACACTCACTTGTGTACTTGTACAGAAATCGGCGAATTATCAACAGAATCGTTGGCGAACCCACGTTATCTAAAATCCTGTCCCATAGCCAGCATGTTCTCGTGTATGCGACGGTTGCTTATGACACAGAGTAAGAAAAAGTTTTACCATTAAGCACATCACTCGACACCACAGCGTAGTCGGAAATGGGCTAATATTGCTGCCCCGTCTATCGCTTTGCATGCCTCTAATTACAATAATTAGGGAGCTTTACTGCCCGAAATATTAGGCACATAATTGGAATCACGAACTTTTGAAGATATGGCTGAACGATTTAATTGAGCAGAAAGTTGTTTGATAAGTGTGGGTTTGAAACTTGCTACCTTTCGTTCGCACCATGAATGAAAAAACGTTTTGTTATGGGATGTTCGCTTTATTCACGCTAGTCAGAACAGAAACTACTTCATTTATGCGTGAATACCTCGAAAGGAACCATGTTCTGCTATTCATTGTGTGGTTTATTAATAAAACATGTCAAACTATTTTCTGAAATTCATAATTATGCTCACGTTCTGATAAGCCTTTTGCTGAATAATGCAAAAATAATGCAAACGACCCAATTCTGTACCAAGAACGGAGTATGGAGAGAACAATGAGCAAGTCCTGCCATTCGTGGTATGGTTTGCAGTCAGTGCAAATTAAATCAGGTCATAATTTAATATGCAATGCCATTACACGGACACTGTGTGTAACCGTTGTTTTTCTAGCTGTAAGTAATTAGGCAAACATCCATGCATTCAATCATATTTCACAAATGAGTTTTGCTTCCGAGTAACTCTTTTCATCTTTTTCATTTTTAATTAGTTTTTAAACAAACTTAATTTAAACAATATAAGCTTTAATACGTCGAAAAATGTTTGCTAAATACCCGTAGTGATAATATAGTGTGGGCTAGTGAGATAAGTGCTAGTGAGATAATTTTTACCAGTAATGCAAATATTCGTCTCACCAACAATCTCGGCACTCTCATCCCTGATCTACGCTCGGCAGTGAATCCAAACAGTGGCCCTTGTTTGTTGTCGGCGTTGCTGCTGCATGTTTGAAGAAACATCTTACAGTTGAACCGAAGATCCGACGGACGATTACGATCGGTCACTGTCATATGTGTTGGGTGCACGTCTTGTCCACGAAATCAACCAGACATTCTAGCGTCATTGAAGCCGTCATCTTCTCTCTACTGACGGCAACATATCAATGGACCGATCTTCCAAACTATGAAGCGATCTATATCGTAAAGCCGAAAGAAAATTGTCGCTTTGTATTAAGTTCTGAGGAGTCTAGCGTTTGAGCCTTGTCCAACGATTGTGGCCGTTCACCAAACGTAATTATTAACAGCGGTTTGTCATGTGAACGGTTTTGTTGGCAGTTGGCCTAGAACACACAACTTTGCGAACGCGGACATGTCGACAAGGTGAGCAAATTATCCGAGTCGGAATTTGGACGGGGATCAAAAATGTTTCAGCCTGCCAGGTGCAAATCTGTTCGAGTATTGAAGATGTTCGATCAATCTGTCAAAAAATCTAACCTGTCACGCAGTTCACTGTGTGAGCGCGGACTCATCAGATGCACAGAAAATCCGTTGATTATTTACAAACTTTCCATCGATTTCCAAGAATTTGAAACACTCACATTTCTGTCCCCCGAGTTTAACGACAACGTCACGTGATTTCCGAACTTCCAACGATGACTCATCGCACACATGTGGCCACTGAGGCTACGGCTGTGGAGTAGAGAAAAATAGGTTCGATAATGTGTATGCAAGATCTATAAATATCTTGCTAGACCCGTGAAACATATTCACAAAATCTCATGCGACTGTCGAATGCAGCAGCTAGATGCCTTAACCATCCAGAACCGGTGACAGTGCGACACGACAACGCGATGCACGATGGACGCTTGCCGTTGGCCATTGGGGAGCATTAATGTCTTGTAATGTT
>KZ073193.1:38984-53579 GCA_002091845.1 Anopheles cracens
CCTTCCTGATGTATTTGTTGGGAGAAACGAATATAACAATCGTGCGATAATTCTTAAAACTTCATCTGAAACGTTTGTTATCCTAATTCCAACGTTGTGGTTCAAATCGGTCTAAAAGCGTTTGTTGAACTGGAAAACAGCAGTTTTTTACATTATTTTTGATTTTTTTTTATTTAGTATGACGGCCTTAGTGGATTATTTTTGATTGTTTATGTTTTTATTCGTCACATTCTTGTCATATGTTCAAAATATAAATAAAACCATATTAAGTAATTGTGACCTTTCAACTATGTTTTAGGTGAATCGCACTTTTATGGAGACATATTTGTACGGTATATGTTTCATAACGGAGCATTTATTCAAAATTAAGCAAAACCTGGATTGAGAAAGTTGGCACTAATAGCGTGTTAGAAATTTGTTGTTTCCTCATTTATTTATCTTAGAAATCTTTAATTTCCTTCGCAGTATTTGATGTTATTGGAAATTTTTGTGATAATATTACATTGTAGTCTTAGATAAATGTCGAAATCCATGTACTAGGTCTCTACGTATTTCGGAGCAATGAATATCTGGCGAAAGATTTGGTAGCTATGTAGCTACCAATTTTTCCATTGCACATGTTTGAACATTCAAAGTGTTGTGTTAATAATAATGAATACAAAAAATCATACAATTGTAAAGCAGCAGTATGAACTTCAATGTCAAATATAAATCTAGCACAGTCTGCTTCAGGCTTCAATCATACCGTGCGCATACATCACCGTTAGCACGTCACCACACTTAGGCACCACGGCTAATAATAGAAGTGTGCTGGCCGTGACAGAAACAATTTCGACCATCAAGTCAGCACCGGTACGGCTTACGCCGCCGCCGTAACGTGACCGGAAGTGCATTCTCTCCTGGAGAGGATATCTGGTGAAAGATTTGGTAGCTATGTAGCTCCAATTTTTTCCATTGCACATGTTTGAACATTCAAAGTGTTGTGTTAAAAATAATGAATACAAAAAATCATACAATTGTAAAGCAGCAGTATGAACTTCAATGTCAAATATAAATCTAGCACAGTCTGCTCAATACTATGTCACGGATTAGCTTCAACAGCAGGCTTCAATCATACCGTGCGCATACATCACCGTTAGCACGTCACCACACTTAGGCACCACGGCTAATAATAGAAGTGTGCTGGCCGTGACAGAAGAACAGAAACAATTTCGACCATCAAGTCAGCACCGGTACGGCTTACGCCGCCGCCGTAACGTGACCGGAAGTGCATTCTCTCCTGGAGAGGTTGCACGGTGGGCGTGCGCGCGCCCGCTCACCTGCCCACCAAACTGGGAGCGGATGCGCGATGAGTAAAAACGATTAGTAATTCCCGGCGTTGGCCCTTGAACGCAAACGCAAAACCTTCAGCCGCGCGGCCTACGCCTTGGTCGATGTTATCATATTTATTTGCGCAATCACGCGCATGGCACCGTTTCGCGGGAAAAACAGTGAGCGAAGCGACGCTGAAGTCAGCGCCAGTCGCTTTCGCAATATCTCCCGCATGATGTTTTATAAGCTCCGGGATTGTTTATATGCTTTCCCACTTCATCTGCCCGGTCGTCGCTTGCACAAACATTAATCAACCCGGGCACGGATGAAGGTACAGTGGCGGTGCCTTGGCTTAACTTGCCTCCCCACTTAATGTCGCCCGGTTCGGTGGAGCCGACAGGAAATCGCATCCGGACGTCCGATAGTCCGATGGAAAATTAACGGGAAAAGATTAATGGCGGCGTGCGTGCGGCTGAAAGGATTCGCCAATCCACCAACCCTCCCACATGGCCTCGCGAGCATGAAAGAATCATTTTCGTATAAGCGTGTGCTGTGTTTGGAGTACCATTCTGGCACGTCGATCGTGGATTGCGTTGTTGTCATAAGTTCGGTGTGTGCGACTGCCTGAGAAGGATGGAGGTGGGTCACGTTCGGCGTTCGACTGACCAAGTTGACTAATTCCACAACCGAAGTATTGACGCCTGATAAATTGCTCGCCAAACATCCCCAGGCCGAAACGCAGCCAGGCGATTTAGCGTCGATAGCTTACCGTACGCGTGCTAGCTCACCTCTTAAGCTGTTGCACCTTTGCGATGGATTACCGTGTGCCGAGGTGTCGCTGGCAAGCATTGCAATCACTTTACAACCGCCAACCACGCGACGCCGGCTCGATTCACCTTATGCAGACCGCGTGTGCACCCACTGCATTCTCCCATCGCAAACGACCCAAGCGAAGCGGAATGGCAGTGCCGTTTCTGCCGCTGTGTGAGCCGAACCCACTGCTAAGCTGCTTAAAGCCACATTTTTTAGCCTTTCGAAAAGCACTCGACTAAAGCCACAAAATAACGAACGAATCGAGGGACCGGCCGCGATGGTACAGCCCCGGCGCACAGGAAGGTAAAAAACACGCTGACCGGTAGTAAAACTGCAATCCATCCCTTGCTAAATCCGCGGCCATGCGCCCATGGAAATGCAGCGGGGGAAAAAAAACGCTACCACCACCATCGAAGCTTTCCGATAGCGAAATGTGTAATCCTTCTAAAACCGGCGAGCGTCTTCAAAGCGCTGGAAGCGCAGATTTTCCTTCATTCGGTTCGATTCGCAGATTTCTTACGATCGCAGAATGGAAGAGTGTTTTTTTTCTCCGTCGTAAGCTCACAGGATGCTTTTCATTCGTGGTGGTTGTTCGATCGTTACAAAAAAAGCAAACATCACAGCTTTTAACTCCCGACGGACGTGCAGTCTCATCTCGGTTTCCCGGGTATCGGTTGGTAAGCGTGTTGGTTGTGGTTGTGAAACAAAATTTCCCCGTTTCCTTCTGTCGGTGGCCAATTTCCCAAAGCTGTCATTAAAATTCAATATAAAAGTCAATGCCAGGTGCGCCTGGTTCCCGGCTTCTCCAGGTAGGTTGCTTGATAGAGACGATGGGGTTGTGCCGATGAATGCGAGGGTCTGAGAAGAAATATAGGAAAATTTACTAACCCATGGGGTAAAATAACCTCCTACGCTTGAAGCCACGAGACGAACAGTGGGTTGTGAAAGATTGTGTAATTTCAATAAAATGGATTGAGTCCAGTTTTCGGTCACATAATACCACATCTGAGGAGGATAGCGCTGTTTTGCTGTTTTAAAGAATGATGTAAAACACTTTATATGCCAGGAGTTTGGATAGTCATACACCACGAGTTTTTGGGTTCGAATCACAACTGTCTCCTTACCCCCGTAAGCAGGATTGACTATCCAGACTACGGGTATATAATTACGCCCAAGAAAGCCAGAAATTTCAGGACTAAACCTTCTTGTGATTGTTGTTCCAATAAAGAAGAAGAAGATATTTAAGGATGCGAGACATTTGAAAGAGCTTGAGAAAAAGAGATCCAAAACGTAACATATATTTATAAAGGGAGATACTTGAAGCATTCTTTTTTTTACAAGAGATGAAGCAGCTAGAAATTAAAGCTCGAATCATATGCAATATGACAGTGCAAATGTTTTTTTCGTAACGCCATCTTTGACGATATTTAAAATCATTTGACAGCAAATTGAGTGACAGCAAAATTAATTTTGCACAAACGACTGACACATCTGACGTCGCCAGGAACGAGTCGTCGACCAGATTCTAGGTAATGAGTTTCATGTGTCAATGGATTTATCGCGAAAACATCTGATCTAGCATGTCATTTGCAGCTGCGATTGAACAATTCCTGTTTTCTACATGAATAATTTCGATCATTTATAAAAACGAAGCTTAGATACTATTCTTAGATATATTAGAGTTGCGTAATGAATAATTTTTTAAACATCATAATAGCATAGTTGCTTTGCATGTCAAGCCAAATCGGAGAAACAATCGATTTTGCCCAGTTAAATTTGCCATAATGCCACAGTATTGGTTCAACAACGATTTTATCAATATAGTTTTGTAAATATTTTCTAGTGAGGTACAATGTCTTCACCCTATTGTTATTGTAAAAATTCCCAATATTATGTTTAATACTGTTCTGTTCTCTACCTCAGAAATGTCTGAATAAGTAAATAATGTATGACTAATATGCCCACATGACTGTCGCCTACATTCTCAGTGTTCAAAACTACTATCTGGTCGGAACAATTAATTTCTCTCTCCTTTTTGCACTAAATTAGCATCTTGCCTCAGTGTGTTCTCGTTTGCCGAGGGCAAACCGAACGCTGTTGCCTTTTTTGTGTTCCTGTCCGAAGAATCTGCGCATCCTTTCTGTCCGACACCCGGTTCTTCTCTCACCAATCCGTTTCCGAAGTTCACGAAACGGACCGGAAACGGAAGCCACCCAGCCTCGCCCGTATTCACCGCTTTGTGCCTTGTTAAAAGGGGTTTGGCAAAAAAAAAACTCCGCTTTTTGTAATCCTATAGAGGGAAAATAACAAATTCGGTTATAGAAAAAACACGAATGCATACACTCACAAAAATAGCCTAACGGTATGGTTACAGATAGCGTCTGAAAGCGGCGTACGGCAGTAGTTGCCTGCGGATCGGTTCCATTAAATATTTATGAGCAAAGTTGAAGTACATAAATTAAGCGTCAATGTAAGATTGCACTTGAAGCTGGTCCTTCATTCTCTACGAATCGTTTCATTTTGTGTGTGTGTGTTTTTTTTGTTCTGCTTTCTCGCACCGCTCCCACTGCTTCGAGATGGGACTTTCGTTTGTTTACCCCCATTCTGCCTGCACTCGACGTGGACGTGGACTTGCCGACGGTTCGTGGTGCGGCACACCAGGTTTTTCGGTTGCTTCGAACCATTAAGGATGTATTAAAACCCACTCCGAAGGCAGTTATCTCCATCCGACCTGTCCGTGCAAAGAGCATCCTTCAACGTGGTGCCCACCTCTTTCTCATGGCGCAGGAGTTTATCAAAGCATAAGAAAACTTTCAAAAAACAGTGCTCCATTTACGGTGGACGCCGGTGCGTCCGGATCGGTTTAATGAGGCAAGTTTGTGTGCCTGTTTTTTTTTTGTTCTGGGTTTTCGGCTAAAGCTAAAATCATAAAAATCCATTTGTTCGCACTTGGTTGCGTTACGTTCGAGAATTGCACTGGCTGTCCCTCCCGGGGGTCCCTGGGCCGGGTTTTCGGTTTTTACCTCCCATCTGCGTATCTGCACTCAACCTCGGGCTGAATGATAAACGCAACCCGCCTATCCCGGTCAGTGGGTTAAGGTTAACTGGTAGTCTTTTACGCTCCTTCGCTGTAATATCAAACACCGGGCCTGGTCCGGCCACCTGTAAGAGATAATTAGTTCGGGCCCGCTCTTTAAGCCATTTCGCTTTCAATATTTACGCCAAACCCGACCGAGCCGTGTGGATTTTATTACGGAAAATTGTTTTAACTAGTAGTGCTTTGCAAGCGAAATTAGCTGCACCCGTTTAGAAATGCATATCCGGTACAACTTGCGGCCGGCACGGGATAGCATTTCAAAACCTTCCTGGACAACGTCAGAAGTGGGTTGAGTGCGCTGGTCGATAGTGTACGTGATGGGAGTTGGATATTGGAGATTATATTGGAACCGAGCGGGTGAAAAACGATGTTGGTGGAGTTCACCTCGGCCGGTCAAGGTTAACTTTTGCAACGTCTGCCAAACGGGAGTTATAATTATGCTGTCCACGCTAAAAGACAAAGATATTTTATTTCATGCACCGGTCTGCACACAAGTAAGATGTTGCCTCACGGAATGTGGAAAGTGCACAGAACCAAGTAAGTTATGTATTTTCTAAGCTTTGTTTAGCATACTAAAAGCTAATAAATGGTTTCGCTTTCAACATAAAAAAACATATTAAAAGGTGTTAAGCATAATGGTCGAGGCAATCTTTTGAAAATCTTGTAGAAATAAGATACATTAGCCTGTCATTTACCACGATGATCATAATTAAAGGGTGTCATTTAGTCCATTACCATTGGAATACTTCAATTTATATAAGCTTATATGGTATTTATGATTATCCGGCAGTATTAAATTGAATAATGCCCCATTAACCGTCTGAAAAGGGGGTCTCCTTTTTAATCCCCGTTTCCCGGTTCCATCGCACACAAACCACCCTGCTAGACCGGTCAGGGCATGCAGAATCGAAACTGCACATGCACAACCATGCGGAGTGAGTAACGCCACCGAGGATCGCGATCACAATCACGATCGAACGACGACCACCGACAGCCCGACGCGAGAACCAACGCCACTTGCAGCTCGCGGGCGCTATGCGAGAGGTTACTGCACTTTTATGCTCTTTGGATGCCGTTTCGCTTCGTCTCGGTGGCCGCCGCTCGTCGATGCCGCGGCGGCAGCGCGACTTAACGAACTGAACGGCAGAGCCGGCCGTTCCCATTCTTTCCATGCTAACCAAACGCAATGCTAATGATTCGCTTACTGGTGGAAAAGAAGTAGCCCATCCCCGAGGATCGGCTCCGATCGGTTGCCAAGAGTGGGCCCGAGTGGGCTCGTGGGAGGGAATGATGAATTTGCATTTTCCTATCCGGGTCGTCGCTAGATACGATCGATTTTATCGTTTAAATGCTAGACTTGAGGGGAGCACGCAGCTGTGTTTCTTAAGTGTATGGAGAATAAGCTGGAATTTCCTTTTAAAATACTCCGAATGTTGTTTACAATGATAAAATATATTTTCAAAACCAACATGTATGCATTTCTGACTGATAGAAAGTTGCGACATCGTTATTCAAGTGTAAAAAAAAATCAAACTTCCTCCGGTCCTATGTCCGGATTGGTTTAACCCAAGCCACGTTCGCGAAACGTGTCGTCGAGCATAAGTAAAACAGCACATCGAACATTTCCACCCGAACACCAGCGCCAATACCTAGCCGGATAGATGCAAGCATGTCCCCTGGTCGCGCTCTGCATAGTGATGAACAATTGCATATCCATCTGTTACAATGACCTCTGCGCGCACGGCAGCGTACAGCAAAGCGGTTGGATGCTATTTTCGCCGCATAAAGAAATTCCACACAGCCAGGCAGAAACAACAGCCGATCCAGACGCAAAAACATTCCCAACTCCGGGCCGAACCTCAAACGAGACTCCTCGAGAAAACCGCCCCCTGTTGCCCGTGCGGCATCTTCCTCGCAGCGGCAACATATTCGAACGAAAGCGAACTCGACGCGCAATCGAAGCATTCTCTACCCCCCCCTAATCCGCGGCGCGAGTTTCGCTCCGTTTTATCCCCTTGTATTCTCTCTCACTTTATCTTGCACTCTCCGAACCCTAATGCTCTGGCCGAGCCGGCTGAGGATGACTCGTTTTATTTCCTGGATGTGCAGCGACGGCACCAAGTTGGCCATTAGTAGTGATCGAAAAGAGGCGCAAGCAGCAAACCCACCCGAGCGTGAGCGAGATAAAGAAGGAAGCAACCTTTCGGTAGTGGTAAGAAACAAAACATCTAAACCGTAAGAAGCATAAGAGCAGCAGCAGCAGCAAAACGAGCTCGAATCAAAAGAGTATGCTGCACTCGATCGAAAGACGCAAGATCAAAATAAAAACCGGGAACGGTGGGCGAGAAGAGGTGCCGAGAATGTATGGCCGCTGAACGCAATTGGGGTGGTGGTGCGTGCTGCGGTGTTCCCTGCCGAAAACACACGAATACTTTCATTCATCTCAACACGGCAGCTCTCCCGCTCAGTCGCGCGCTCTCACGCGCCTAGATGCCGGCGAAACAAGCAAACATTATAATCGCTCCGCGTTGAGCGCGTTCGATTTTCGAAATGGGAGAGAACCGGAGAGAGAGAGAGAGAGATGAGAAATGGAACGCAGAAGAAATGAGCAGATCTATGCTCCCGGATGAGAATGTTTTATGTACGGCGTTTTGAGGCAGTGTTCTACTGTGAATAGGTGGGTTCACACAAGTCGAACTTTTGATGACGAACCTCACGCACACTATTACTAGATAACCTTTTCTGCTTGAAACAGACTTCAACTTTGTGCTATTTTAGATTGTTTCAAGATCTCTCAACAGTGCTACATTTATGTACTCAAGCACTTGCGGAATCTATGTTTTCCTATTGTTCTCAAACTAACTGTCTTCTTATTCCTGAAGTGAATGACGAATAATTGGGGTTTTCTCTTTTTCCTAAAACTAAAAAGTATATTATTGTTTTATATCAAGACTGCCCAAAGTAGAAGAGCCTTGAAGTCTAAACTTTTTCTCTAGACAACGTATATAACCCCAAGCAAAAAAACATTTTCTATAGGCTCGATCGATGTTGATAGTTAAAAACATGAACTCTTAATTCAACCATGTTTGAAATTCAAATGTTATGAAAACCCGTTATCATTATATTTCGGACTACCTAATTAATCAGGGACTACGAAACTTATATTGTGTTTATTGCTCGCCAGAGTTATGACTTATGACTTATATTTCAATAAATTAATAAAATATATCGCACAATAACCAAATTAAAACTTTAAACGTTTCCTACACTGTCTTCTTGGCTTTTGTAAATTGTTTTTGATAATTTTCTTAAACACAAAGCAATTTTTTAAATTGCGAACCATAAAAAACAAATCTTTGAATTAGGCAAATTCAATCAAACTAAATACTAAGTCAAACTCAAACAATACTAAATTCAATCAAACGTTTTATGCTATTAAAAGACAACACTAACAACGCAATTTTAAAACAAATAAAAATTGACATAAAACAATAAAACATCACCACAGAAGCACGTGCTACCGACACACACACACACACATACACCACGCCAGTAGAAGACACCCTATCGCCGTTCCGGTGGGTCACCCCGTGTAGCACGAGAGTCGCGCTCGACCAGGCCGCTCAGTTTCGTCGAAATCTTTACGCAGGTCGGTTCTCGCCCCTTGCGTTCCGTTCGCGGTACTACGTTTTTCTAAGCTCTCTCGCGTACAGAAAACCAAACAACCCAGTACGGTGTCGCCGGTCGTCGCCGTGCATTAGCTCATCCTGCGGTGGCTGCCTAAAGGTACGCTAGTGGTAGGCCCACATCTAGAGTTCGTGTTGTGGCGTACCGGGTGGGCGCGATTAGCCGCGGCGTTCGCGTTTCCGGTCGCAAGACACAGGTAGCGCAAGGCGCGTATACGCAACGGGAACCAGTCTCACGGGCCGATTTCTGGCAGCGCCCGGCATTCGCGTGTCAGTGTGTGCGTGTGTGATTTGAAGTTCTATTTACCACCGGGCCGTACGCGCGTTCGTACGGAGGGAGGCAACAGCAGCAGGAGCAGAGAAGCAGCATAGGCCGCGCCGTGCCCGGTGTCCGGTTGTTGGTCTTGGCGCACCGGGAATGATTGTACATTAAATTCATTAGTGAAGCATTCAACCGATTCGCACAAATAGCATCCGCGAGACCACCGTGCTCGAAAAATATAACGCAAGAAAGCCAAATCCCGGAAGGAAGAACACAATTTTTCTTCACACCGGCGCTCTGCTTCAGGGGTTGAGAAATTCGAAACCCCAACCCTGGCGAAGGGCAACCGTGAAGACGTGTATGTGCGAGTGTATTGGTGTATGTGTGTGTGTTTGCGTATAAAAGGCTCACCTGCCCTTGCGTACGAATAATTACCACAGGTCGTGTGCACCGCCACGATCACGAGTGCTTATGTGAGCCGTGCGCCTACCTTACGGTGTGAGCAATCTTAAAGTTTCTGTTTTGTGAAGGCGTACTCGCATACGAATCCAACCAGTTGTGGCCTCCGCAAAACAGTGGTTCGGCAATTTTTCGTGCTTGTGTGAAAGCCCACGGCAGTGGAGCAGCAAATGTGTGGCAGAGATCATACTCGTAAAGATAACAACAACCGGCAACAGCTCCCAACTGATGCTGCCTCTGCTGCTGTTCTGATGAATTTCTGTCTAACTTCAAGTCTTAGTGTTCAAAGTTTTATGAAGATGGTATCAAACGTCTGAGTGATTCTGGTTTGTGGGTCCATTTCATTTATTCTCTCTTACATATATTCAGCAGACGAAACGCGTTGTGCGTGGTGACGCAGACGAAACCCCCTTTGTGGGTGTGTGTATGTGTGGCTTGTGATTGTGTCGTGAAAGTGATAGTGAAAATACTTGCCCACTGCAAAATAAGCCTGTCTCCTTCGGTTCTTCCCACGGACAGTGTTGCAGTTCAGGGATTTCCAGACCAGCTTTCCAAAGGGTAAGTTCGTAAGCCTGATGGCATAGGCTGTTTCCTGGAAGTCGCCACTCTCAACCGACCATGTGCGAATCTCATTAATTCTGCAAAACGCATTTCACCATCCCGGCCCACCACCGCCCGCATGACGCATAAACCTCGTGCGGAGATCGCCGCGATGGAGGCCGCGTGTAGGAAGTGACACATTCCGAAGAATGTCCCATGTGCTACCATCTCGCCGTACGTGGCGTCCTTCCAAAGCAAATGAATGGAACAAGGCGTGCTGCGAATGCCGAACGCCGAAGTTTTGAACGCAAGTGTTCTTCTTGCGGCGAACGGACCAACGCTAAAGGGCCTACTGGGGTAGACGGAAGGAAGGTCTGAGATATAAAACTTTAAACAGCTGCAGATTAAATTTGGTCCCAATGTTTGTCTTTTTCACAACCAACGGGTTTGCCGTGCGTAAAGTCTCCCCGCAGACAGGTTGTTGTGTGTTGAAGCATTCAAAAACTTCCAAACCATTGCACGCCTGTGTTGTGGCAACTGCTGCTCTACTATGCACTGTTGTTTACCGCCGGAACCATCTTGTCTCAGGTGATGCGGCCGGGTTGGTCTGGTATGGGCTGCGAGTTGAGAGGTGGGTTGATATTTTTTTAGGATGACGGGATGCTTTTTCGGGATGTTTCTCTCTGGGCAGACACTCAGCAGCGAATTCTGAAGGTCATTGAACTGAGCGGAGTACATACATATATGTTTGATCTTGCTTGAGGTTTGAAGGTATGAGAAGTCTTTTTAATAATTACAAATTCTTTTTAGGCTTCCTGTGTAAATGATGTTGTGGAGAATAAGTTCTTACTAGAAAGATGCCAAAAACTCATACAAATGAGGTAGTTTCATCTTCATATGTCAGATAGAAGAAGGCCATGAATTTTTACTTTATGACATATAAATTTTTCATAGAGAATCACGTAATCATAACTTATGCTGAAATTCGGAATACATTAACGGCGTAACTTATGAATATAATGTATTCCGAGTGTTGAAAGCATCTTTAACAAAACTGACTACAATTAACGAAGGGATTTAAAAGCCTGGTTCGTTTTTAATTATGTTGGAACTATACACATTCGTGATAACTTCTTAAACATCAAAATCCCTAAATGAAACTACAAAATCGTGACTCAAAATCAGGTTGCAGGTTAGTTTGGATCTATCAGGTAGATCTGTCTGTTTAATATAACAAATGTAAATTGTTTACGATACAGTACATGTGCGTTTCCATGTTCCATGTCCCAAGGTGATTATTAGATTTGCATATCTAATGGCGCTCAATTCTTTTGAAAGGCCGCTATAGTAAGTCTTGGGTTGGCTTTAAACTAAACGGAGCTACATTGAAGTATTCAGAGGACCTACAAAAATGTCTCGTTTCATACTGTAACGCTCATGTAGCTGCTCGTTGTGAACACGTTAATCATTTATTATGATGGAAATTATCAGTTTATGTGTTTTTTTAAGTTTAACAAAGTTCCACAAATTAAGCACAATGTAAGGAAGGGCGCACACTAAACGATCGTCATTGAACTGGCGGCACCGGATGACAGCTGCAATAAATGCTAATAAAAATCCGTACCCAACTTCTCCGGTCCGAACTCCGTTTCGAAGCAGCGGCAGCTGTTGCTGCTACTGGGGTGTGGGCCCGTCGCAGCACAATATGCTACCGAACCGGCAAATGTTGGGCGGCTAAGCACGGCCGCGGTGTGGACATTAATTAAAATGCGCGCGTACCAATACCGCGCACCGCATGACACGCTGGTTGCGCTGCGCATTGCTTGCGTTACGCGTCAAAGGCGTGCCTCGTGGAGTGAATGTCCTCTCGCCGTGAACGCCGCCACCACGGTCTAGTGCGGATACGGACACTCGCTCACGCAAACACACACACACACAGGGGCGCATGTTTGCTGACTAATAACGCGCCCGATCCAAAGTTCCCAGTTGAGGTTGCGAAGAAGTAATTCCTTCCACAAGAACGCAACTCCGCTACTCCAAGCCGGGCGTCGATGAGCTCAGCGCAGGTCCATTGTACGAAATGTACCCCCCAGCCGGTCGACGGTCCGGGGACACTTACGGGGTCTATCGGGAGTTCAAACGGGTCGCTCTCCGGCCCGCCGCATACGCCGGCGTCACTTGCGCGTCCTTCCGCGCACACAGTCGCGCAATTTATTTTTAGTTTGTCGCGGTGAGCAAAACCCCAGCGCGCGCGTGATGCGCTTAGCCGGTCAATTTCGTTACCATCGTCCCGCATTTGGCGTGGATCCCGCTGCTTCTGGTGGGTTCAAAGCCATGGACGTTGAAGCTGGCGTTCGACGTGCCGTTTACGTCCCGCATAATGTACCGACGGCCCGGGAGCATAAATCATGGTTCGGTGGGCTGCAGCGATATTGGGTGCGCTGACGGAACAGGGTAAGTTTTTTGAGTCACCCGTGAGCATATCGGTTCGAAGCGTTTATGTCCTCCATGTTAAAAGCCATTTCCCGTATTTCTGTGGAAGCTCTCCGGGCTTTTTTACGATCTACTCGGGTTATTTTAATAACTCACAGGCAACTGCGGTCCGCGTGCGGTTTTGCTTACCATTGAGCCGTGACCACCGTTGCCGACTCGCATAACAAAAAAAACCACTGCCAGCATGTCCAGTGAGCTCACCGTTCCATGAAAGTACTCGCCGTCCGCTCACAGAAAAACCGGCAATGCTGGATCACACTGCCAGCATGTCCAGTGAGCTCACCGTTCCATGAAAGTACTCGCCGTCCGCTCACAGAAAAACCGGCAATGCTGGATCTTATCAAGAATGCTCGTTTTAAGTCACGAGATTGGTAAACCGTGTCCGTTATCGGCCCGTCGAAAGGATGTAATGCAAAGATAAGGCACGCTCCGATCGCAATGACACAACATCATATCACATTCGCTGTCCGCGGAGAAAGGAAGATAGTAGTCGTTCGGCGAACTCATCGTTTCGCCCTTCTCGACTGATACGAGCGTTTTTTTTTATTACTGTCGAGAACGAAAGTAACTTCTCCTATCTTCGTCATGACGCAGCTACGGTTTGGGTAATACAGTGTTGCCCTGCTTCCACAATATTTTCACATTCTCCAACACACGTTCGCGGCGCGTTGCACAACTGACAAAAAAATGGAAATAAAGTTCTCTTACTTAATTTCCGCCGGTGCGGCAAACCAGCCAGTGTCTTGGAGGCCCCCTGGTTTGAAACATAATCCGCCGAAAACCTGAACAAAGGCCAAGTGGTGTGCTATGGCCGGCGTTCTTGACCAGGTCAGCAGGTTCAACGTTGAAAATTCGAGACGGCGACGGTACACATCATCCCCCCCGGTCAGCATAAAAATGCCGGTGCTTGTTTCTTGTTGTTTCTTCACTCTTCAACGCTTTGACAGACCGGTGCTGCAACCTTTAGCCGTCCGTCAACCCGACCTGATGGCGCGTTCGTGTGACGATCGCCGTGTTGCCCAGCATGCCTCAGCACTTCTGTCTCCACGCAAAACAGGGTGAACACGATTCGGTGCGTCAAAAATTTGCGTGCCCGACTGTAGATAGAACAATCACTGCAGCAATAAGCTCCGATTATGGCACTGTTTGTCTGGAGAGCTGACACTTTTTATACGATTTCTGTACATCACTTCAGATAGACAAGAATCTCGGGACACAGAGTAGCTCTTATAAGTACTTGCTGCGGTTGACTTCCCATCTCTCCCGGAGCACATCTCTTTTCATCTCTCGGCAGTTTAACAGATCAACGCCCTCTGTACCTAACGGCATGGTGGACTCCACGAGCGGCTGTCCCCATCGTCTTCCTACAGCATCATTATGACGACACTCATGTCGATTATTAATATTTCTTCTGCCCCAAAATGGGGCCAGTTTTTCGATTCGTTCCACCGCAAGCGAAGGGCATGTGCCAGCGCTCGAACTAAGAACTACGAGTGGTCGTAAAACTGTTCCCCAACGAAACGCCGCAGTTCATTTCCCTTTGCACGTTACGAAATCTTGCCAACATCGACCAGAGCGTGTTTGAAGCATAAAATAAGCAATTTTTGATGCATGATTATGTGCTTCTTTCGACGTCCATGCAAGCGGGAGCCAAGCAAGTCGAAGAGGCGACAGGGAAAGTTTTGGTAGGAACTTGTGATTCATGTCCAATATGAGCGCTCTGCGCGCCCTCTTAACATCACTCTGACACAAGTCAAAGTGGCCTGGCTGTTCCACTCTTGGCCTGGCGTGGAAATCTTTTTCCCGATAGAGCAAACCCCTGATGCCAAAGAGAGTTCAAACGAACGTTGGTATCGCTCGGGATGGTGTGGAAATGGGACGCTGGTTCTCCGAATCGGCTGCAATTATGTACGCTTGGTGCGGCTGGTGCATAG
>KZ073193.1:60359-77070 GCA_002091845.1 Anopheles cracens
TGATTTGTCATCGTTTTGGGACGAATGTTCCCGAGAAGCGCAACGAGGGTGTCTGTGGCGTTGGGGCTTTGGGGAAAATGGCATGTTTGCATGAGTTATTCGAGTTTGAATTGAATATTCATGTCTACGGGAGCTACTCAGCCGTAGCGAACAACTGCAGGGGGGAAAAAAACAAATCCTCCTCCAAATGGGATGCCGGCGCAACATAGCGGGCCACTATCGATTATGTTTGCCTGCTGCCTGCCGTGAACGATTTCCTTTCGCCGCGTTAACTCGATGACATGGGAAATGGAGCGCACACGAGTACGGTGACTTTTCCCGCAGGATAGAGTCCTTGCGAGCGCGTTCGTAATAGTGTTGGGGGGGAAATTGATTAATTAGGATCGCCTCAGCCTCAACGCCTCTGTATCACGGTTGGAAAACTTCCTGCAGATATAGAACCGTTTCGTTGAACTTGATTTACGTGATTATGCGAAGGAATAATTTGTTGACAGATAACATTTTTGTTAGAATATCTTTTCCCCAAGAGAAACTTCGATTCTTCCCCTAACTATCTAAGCAGAGCATATTCCAAGGGGGATGCTTAATTCCTTACTTTTTTCAACGTTTGTCTTGTACAATTCTAACGGACTCCAAGCAAGTCTCACATGAAATTGAAACTGTTATTACACCGCTTGCGTTTTGTCATCTTCTAAGGTTTCCGTGTTGTTTCCTCTCTAGGCCTTTGATGCTCACTAGACATCCGGTTTTCATAAATGCGAATGGGAATAAATAAATAAATAAATACTCTCTATGACATACTTAGAACAACTGGATATCGTGTTCTCCACGAATTCGCTGGATGAACGATCGTGATAAATTACAATCACTAGCTCACTTTTTCATTGGGTTATAAACTATCTCTATGCTGGGCGAAACGTTATCTAACGCAAATGATGCGATGATTATGAGCGATTATGACTGTCAGTTTCATTATACCACAAAACGACGATTAAGTTGATCGGATTTACAAGCGCGCCGCAATAAAATGATAACTTAATTGATGAGTTTTAATTTTACCATCATTAATTGGAATTTATTGGAATTGTATGCCAGCAGATGTTATTATTTGCAAGTTTAACTTTATTGATGGATTAGAATAAAGATTCCGTAAGACCGTATGAGATCCTATAGAAAGGCATTAATGAAGTATTGATTTGGAAAATAATATATGTATAATGTTGAATATACAATCGCTTGTCTCCAGAAATCAAGTATATTGAGTTATGGCAAACCTGAAATATTGAACAAAACAGGCCAAAAAGATTAATGAAGACGATAAAATACTATAAAATTCAACATTTTAAATACTCGAATAATACTCACTCACCTCATTCAATGTGTGAAGCTCAAAAAGAGGATAAAAAAACCTTTTTTAAATTAGTCTACGATGTGAAAAGTGATACCATCAAGGGTTAGGTTATCACACGTGCCTTACAGTGCATCATTTATTTGAATGGAAAAGATAACAATCCGTACCAATTCGCTCGCAGCGTTTTCCATCCTTGACTCCTCCGCGGATTGATTAATAGCTACATCAACCAAAACGATCGCCCGATATCATAATCATAACGTAACGCCTCTGACGGCAATGAAGAAAAGGTCAAAATGCTTCCGCCATGGTCGCGCCAGTCCGTGGGCCCTTTCGCCCAGCACGCCCATCTTATCGCGCTTAACACATTCAAGACACCAGCATCAGCGAGGAACAGGAGGCCTCTGGCTCCGTCCTGAAAAAAATGATCATATTTTATCTGAATTTATACGATGATTGAATTGACGGGGTAGAGAATAGGGCCCCGGCCGCCTTCGTCGTGCCGAAACCGGGTTGAAAACTAATCCATCCCAGGCTGGGCCCGCAATCGGGCGGTTGTTGTCCGCGCTTCGCACTACTTCGCTACTTCTGTTTGATGTGCTCGAAATTGTATTACCTTGGGCGGTTTCGGTGTGCCTTTCAGTCTCGACAGCAAACATCAAATAGAACGTGATTGTATTACAACGTTTCTACTTTCTCTGTCTCGTTTTAGGTGAGTTGCGGGTCGCGAATACGGCAGGTGATGAGATAAATCTACGGCATGAATTAAATTTCATCCCAACGGCCGAGAGCCATCGTTCGTTTGGATCCGATTTCGAACTGGGCTGCTGGAATCTGCATCCGGTATATCAACACCAACCTAAGCTACCTAACTCGCCGTGCCATTGAGTTTTCTCGTGTGTATGTGTGGAACAAAAGCTTCCCAAGTGAGCATGCATAGTTTTGTACAACATAATTTCATACGATCTACTTCGGGGAACACTACCGAGCTGCGAGCCGGCACTCCCGACGAAAGGCTTGATGGGAACAGAAAATGGATTTAATGACAATCGTCCCATGCGGCATGCCGCTCCGCCATCCCAGCGGGAAATGATGGTTGACGGTGGAAGATTAATTGGGCCGTAAAGAGCATAAACACCAACCACGGTGAATAGAACACCGAAATCATCTCTAGCTCGGCGATGCGCTCGACGGGTTTTGGTCGGGACGTCCCTTGGGGCTTGGCGTTGCCCTCGGATTGAGCAATAAATTTTCCACCAGTCTGTTGGAAAAATGATGACATCACTGTAAAACAATTCCATTCTATGCAGGTTTGAGATAATAAAAGAAAATTCAGATCACGTCAGTTTTCACATGACCAGGATTCGTGAACTGAATTTTATCCATCCGGCCGGCATTGACTGTCCGGTTATGGCAGTTTAGTCATGTGTAGTATGCCTTATATGCGGCAGGCATAACCTACGAGTTACGTCAAAGAAGCAGACCAATATTATTGCACAAACTCTGAGAGTAACAGTTTTCGTAATGAACTGGACCGTACAACTTCTTCTGTATAACTTCTATCGGGACGTCCCTTGGGGCTTGGCGTTGCCCTCGGATTGAGCAATAAATTTTCCACCAGTCTGTTGGAAAAATGATGACATCACAATGGTGATTGTCACGCGGTGGTGCCGGAGTGCCGCGGCCGATGTGACGAGTGCTTAAGGAAGTTCCACTGCCTTAACGACTGTGGGCGATGTCCCCAGCCAGACCCAGCTTCGTGGCACAAGATGCTGAACGCAGAACCACACGGTCATAAAGTAACTGTTGATGGCTTCGCGGTCTAGTTTAAAATGCAATCAATATTGTCCAACTTCCAGTTCCGCGGGCGGCCCTATGAGCAGCGTTGAGCAATTTTCATCACAGCATGTTATGGGCGTGTCATTTCTAGCTTACAAGTAATTTCACTGTTTTAAATTAAACTTTCTTCCGTTCCGTTTGATATCAAATGTATTACACTGTGCTGTACCCGGCGATCGTGTAAGCATTGAAACCGAGACGGCCGGCGTACTTCTGCTCTTAATAATCGGAGCGCTCAGCGACCCTGTCAACGGCGGGGGGCGAGTTTAATCCTTAAACCCATGGCTCGCTAGAATGCCAACGTCACCGCAAGCCATTTCTCGTTACAACCCACATGGGAAGCGTTATTAAATAAAGCATCTGGATTTCATAACTGTTGGAGATTTTCCATCCATTCGCCATGCCACGCAAGTCGGTTTGCAGTCGCAAAAGTGTCCAATTTTAGATTTTTGGGAATTGGGAAAAATAAAACGTAAAATACAGCTCGGAAGCAGGCACGCACTCACCCGATCGTGCTCGGGTTTGACCTACATACACGTCCAACGCTGCTGATCAAATGCATTAGTGGCGGAAGCGAACGCTGAACGGGTGTCGGATACGGTCGGCTTCGGCAACGGATTGATCTCCCTCCGGGAGTTGATTCATGTCCGGTTAATTTGGGGCGAGTTTCCCAACAGTTGGGAAATGTGGTGTATTGCTAAGGACAACATTCTAAACGGTATTTGGAGGATTGTAATTATCATACAGTTTTTTTAAATTTAGTTTTGAATGGATAAATCATCGTCAAGTTAACAATTTTAAAGAAATATTTAAAAATACCGTGTCAAACGAATTTTTGAAAAAAAAATAACTGCAACACTAACGAAACACGGCAGTCCGGTGCCGAATGCTTGCATTCACGCGTAGATGGGTGTTGACCTTTTTGAAACTGGTGAAATATACGCCCAAACTCGTGCTGATTTCGAAGAGAAATTGACGTTTTTTTTAAGACAAATTATATTTCGTATTGCTATTGATTTTGTCTACTATCCTATACTGTTTGGTATAACTCAATGGCTATAAACAATTTGAAACGTTATAGTTACTACCAAAATTCTCTTTCGATACTTAATTAAAGCCATATCTTATCGCGCAAATGAATTTATCGCATCACAGTGAAAAACATAGCAGCATCCTTCAACGATAAGTTTATCCCAGGCAGCATCCTTGACACGATACACGCTCCCGAAGCATGAACTAGAAATAACAACACCACTGCTTGTGCCCTCATTCGCCCGTGCTTCATACGGAACGTCCTTTGCATTGGCGATGATGTTTTTTTTATGGCGGCTGGATGGCTTGAACCACTGGCGCCATCGGCACAGTCTACGTGAAGCCAAACCCATACGTCCCGGCGTCATTATTGGCGTTGGCAGGATCGGTAACGGACGCCTGATGACTCACAGCTGGTAATGGAGAGCGATAGTTTTTCCCATCTTCCCGCTCAACATGCCTCCCATAAACAGTGCAACAACAACAACAACGGAAAGCAAAACATGCTCCGATAGTGGATCGTGACGGTTCGATGGAAAACGAGCGTCGATTAAATTTAGAACATGATGAACCAAAAACCGCTCCGCTACCGATGCACAAACGACGCCGAATTTCAGAACGGCAGAAACCCGCCTGCCCGAAAGCGCACGCAAACGCAAGCGCCGCGCAACAAATAGTATGGCCGACGCTAGTGGCGGCGCCGTCATGCATTGATTTATTTTCGAATGCAAAGATTAATGCGCCCGTTTGCGATGGTCGGCCGCACCGGTTTGCTTTCGTTGTCGTCAGCAGCACATCGCGCGGCCAAAACATCGCTGCATTCCGATGCAGGCGGGCTCGAGTGTGAGTGTGCCGGGTGCATCTCCACGCGCTGATCTTTAAGGGCCGCGACCACGGCGATTGGAGGTACTGCCGTAGCTCACCGTGGGCCGACCGGTGCTACCGAACGAAACTACTGCAACGGGCCCGAAAGGATATATTTAGACTGTAGTTGCGATCGCGACGCTTCCTCCGCACAAGATCGCCATACGCAACAGGCTCCTCCCTGCGTGAGTGTACGTTCGTGTGGAGGGCAATGTACGCATAAGGAGTTGTCGCTCCTTTGTGCGGAAAATTGATTCAACTGGACTTGGGCACGCTAAATGGGATGGAAAATGGTCCGAAGATGGTGACGCCGTTGCCATTCGCACCGCTTTCAGTACGGAAGCGACATTTTCGCCGGGCGCGCCACATGTGATTAAGCTTTTGCAACAGTTAATTTAATTAACTGCAACACTAACGAAACACGGCAGTCCGGTGCCGAATGCTTGCATTCACGCGTAGATGGGTGTTGACCTTTTTGAAACAGAATGGATAAATCATCGTCAAGTTAACAATTTTAAAGAAATATTTAAAAATACCGTGTCAAACGAATTTTTGAAAAAAAAAAACTCGTATCATTATGTAAAATGCATCAGCAAGCAATCTCTTCCTTCCAATATGACCGCTCGGATCATCCTATATTGTATGGAAATTTCTAGGAACCGTGTAAAACAATTCCATTCTATGCAGGTTTGAGATAATAAAGGAAAATTCAGATCACGTCAGTTTTCACATGACCAGGATTCGTGAACTGAATTTTATCCATCCGGCCGGCATTGACTGTCCGGTTATGGCAGTTTAGTCATGTGTAGTATGCCTTATATGCGGTAGGCATATCCTACGAGTTACGTCAAAGAAGTAGACCAATATTATTGCACAAACTCTGAGAGTAACAGTTTTCGTAATGAACTGGACCGTACAACTTCTTCTGTATAACTTCTGTCAGATCAACAACATCATCCTGTGGATTTGACGTCCAACTGACTTCACCTTACTTGCCACCGGCAGAGCGATCAAATTACATCCATCACAACTGGGACGTTCCAATTCGTTCGAATGAAAACCAACATCTCCTCAATTCACATCCATACACCAACAACAACAACAACAACAACAACAACAACAACGGAAAGCAAAACATGCTCCGATAGTGGATCGTGACGGTTCGATGGAAAACGAGCGTCGATTAAATTCACGCTCCCGAAGCATGAACTAGAAATAACAACACCACTGCTTGTGCCCTCATTCGCCCGTGCTTCATACGGAACGTCCTTTGCATTGGCGATGATGTTTTTTTTATGGCGGCTGGATGGCTTGAACCACTGGCGCCATCGGCACAGTCTACGTGAAGCCAAACCCATACGTCCCGGCGTCATTATTGGCGTTGGCAGGATCGGTAACGGACGCCTGATGACTCACAGCTGGTAATGGAGAGCGATAGTTTTTCCCATCTTCCCGCTCAACATGCCTCCCATAAACAGTGGCCCATTTTCGGCATGTTGAGCTGAGCGATAAGGGCCATACACGCAGACAGGATTCTTCAAGTATATGGCCTACACTGCTGGAGACACTCTCGGAACTTTATCACTCGTGGCTGGTGGACGGTTCCCCTACTTCATCGAGCACGCACTTGGAGTTCCAGCTATGACTCAAAAGCTGCCGACGCGCGACGCAACAGGGCTGCCCGGCGCTTGAATTTCCCATTTCCATACTTCATCGCCGCACGGCTATTCCCCCGGGGTAGGACCAACATCAATGTAATTGAATCCGCTTTCGGTGATGTATGAGATCATCGAATAGAGCCATCGCCGGCTGAAAACTATCGGCCATGGTGTCGCGCGTCCGGAACAAACGACAAATGGAGCCACATAAATCATTCCACATTCGTTCGGCCCCGAGACCAGGGCGTAGCACATGAAATTTTAATTAGGGCAAGAATATTTATGGGAGCCTGTGTTGCAGTAGCGCCTCCTCCGTCTAGTTCGCTGTGATGAGCCTTAGGACCACTAGCTGCAATGCAATTGAAACTGGAGCTGCGCTGTAGTTCTGGTCACCCGCATATACCGTTTACAAATACTGTCCGCAAAGTCTAACCCTCAGTCAACACGGCCACTGCCGCCTGCTTCACAGTGGAGCGGTCTGATAAAGTCATTAAAATCGTTGAAAGTTAACGTTGCGCGACCTGGCCTGCCGATGTTTAACGCCTGTCATGTACGGATGAAACCCTCCGCTCGTTTGACCTTCCAGAGCGAATTAATGCGCCGTTCGAAGTGTCTTGCTGGTGTGGCGTGTTAATTTGGGAAAATATTTGAACTGTTCGCGCACTGCTGCTCTCTCACACGTGGATGCTAATTCGCATCCACAGGACCGTCGTTTCAAGCGTTCCGCGCACCAAAAGTTTAAACTGCAACACTAACGAAACACGGCAGTCCGGTGCCGAATGCTTGCATTCACGCGTAGATGGGTGTTGACCTTTTTGAAACGAAATATACGCCCAAATTCGTGCTGATCTCGAAGAGAAATGGACTTTTTTTTAAGACAAATTATATTTCGTATTGCTATTGATTTTGTCTACTATCCTATACTGATTGGTATAACTCAATGGCTATAAACTATTTGAAACGTTCTAGTTACTACCAAAACTCTCTTTCGATACTTCATTAAAGCCATATCTTATCGCGCAAATGAATTTATCGCATCACAGTGAAAAACATAGCAGCATCCTTCAACGATAAGTTTGTCCCAGGCAGCATCCTTGACACGATGCACGCTCCCGAAGCATGAACTAGAAATAACAACACCACTGCTTGTGCCCTCATTCGCCCGTGCTTCATACGGAACGTCCTTTTTTCAAGTATTCGTGAAGTAAAGGAAAGGCATATAAAACAGATCCACCAGCTCCGACGAACCTGAAACCCTTTTTTATTAGCCTCAAATATCCATCCTCCTATCGGCGCACAGACACACGAAAAGGACTCTCTTCTGTCCCAAAAAGCGACCCACTACAGGCCGATGGGTTGTGTGAAATGGCCCGGCTCGATAAATGAAACCCAATTGCGATTTGCTTCTTCATCCCACGCGACGTGCGGGGGCGAAGAATTTCAATCCCAACGGGCGTAGCGTCGGCCAGAAGGGATTCGGAATACAATTTCCGAATCTCTTGCGCGGCATCTCCCACTCCGTTCTGTTGGGGCCCGTTCTGCGTTGCACGCAATATTTTTTGGCGAAATGCAAACGCCGACTGAGCGAATCCGGTGTGACGCCTTTCGGCCAAGCAAGCGACCGTGAACTTCCCGGGGCCCGGCCGGCATCGGTGAACAGATTCGCAGAATCCGGCGACTTTTGTAGTCTCGCAAACGTTCGTGACCGTATCCGAGCCCGGGATTGCTGGGTGTTTGGGCATTTGTTTCGTACCCCGCATTACAAAAACACATCACGCAGCTTGCATTCAAACGGTACAGATCTCCTGCAGACACGCAGCACAATTGAAGCCGCCCTTGGGCGCCGAGGTGCTGCCGAGCCTGCTTCCTGCGTTAATCAGCGAAGATTAATCTTGCAGATTAACCTGACAAATAGGATTAAGAAGGCCCTGGCACACGACCGCCTCGGCCTACCAACGGTTCTCAGAACTAGCAGAAGAAATAGATGAACGTGTCAGCTGTTAAGATATCGCGTTTTGTCAGTTCCAGTGTTGGGTTTGGACCCTAGGATAGGGCCGACTATCGACGATCAGCGGCGTCCAGTGATGTATAAAATCGTGAATACTCTTTGATTTTTTCATCGTTTGTATAGAGGTTTGCGCAGAGAAAAACAAAAGCTATTTAATTTAATTAAACATTACAATAACATTACTTATTTTATAATGAATATAAACTGTATTCCGAAGTACCTGGGGCTCTGAATAATGGATGTAGAAGGATGTAGAATTATACCACAGGTTGTGAGTTTAAATAGCACAGAAGCTCGTGGCCACATAAAAGTGTACAATACTGCAGGAAAGCGCAGGTGTAGTTCTGCATAAGTACATTGAGCTATCCCGTAGATCCGCTATCCGGTAAATCCCAAATAAACATGTTTCACATAAGCAAGGTTTGTTCCAATTTCTGTAAATAACGTTTACAGAGAAAGTGTAATTGATGTGAATAATTGAACCATTAATATTACCATGATTAATATTATGATAATTATACGTTACATTCATTCATAGCTTGTGTTTTTATCCTATTACTCCAAGCAAGTTTTCCTTAATATACTGACATCGGCATCGATCACTCACTAAGATCCTCTATAAGGCTTTAAACTCTAAAAAAGGATGGATGGAGAACGATTAGAGTTGGCGGAACAGTAAAATATATATCAATATAGAAAAGTTTCTGAACAATCGACTCATTATAATCCATCCATAAATGTCGACCAAGGTTATTCATGTATTTTATTATAGAACATATTTCTATGTTTATTTTGTTTTACATTTTTTTATAAATCCCAATAGGACTCCAAAATTATTCGTAACTACTTGGGCAATTGTTATATACTTATTCTTGTCGATCGCTTCTATCTTTTCCTAATCTTATAATCTCCTCTAACCTAATCTTCTAACATAATCTTCAATCGTCTAATTTATAATATTGGACTTATTCGATGGACGATCGATAAAAATACGAGAAAAACCGATCGGAAAAATAGTGTTTTTCCCCGTCAGTACAACACTGGCGCATGATTCCTACGCATGAATGCTATGCAATAAAAAAAAGAAAAAACCGTTTATCATCCCGCTAGCTGCCACCCGGTAATTGTTTAGGTTTGTAAACGGCTTTACAGTCGCTTCCAGGAGGCCTGTCAGCACGAGGGAAACAACCGCCAGGAGAGCTACAAATTATTACCAACTTTTTTTTTCTTCCTAACTTCTCCACCATTGCGGTTAACTGCATTTTATGCATCTCTGATCGATTGATCCCAGGAGGGAGAAACGTCGAAAGCCTCCTCACCAAATGCCCTCTCACAGCGTACATTGATAAGAAGGAGGGCGTAGGACTCTCTATCGTTGTTTATTGGAAGCGATGGAGATTGTTTATGTGTTTATTTTCATAATGCTATTCAACCCACTATCCTGCGAGATTATGCATGCGATCAGATTAGGCCCCATGGTGGATGCGACGACGGCCGGCCACGTTGGCCCGGTGGTGATTGGTGAATATTAAACACTTGCTCTGCGCTAACGTGTATCATAAATAATTCCCACCAACACCTCTTCAAAAGCAGAGTGGAATGTGGAAGACGCGAGCAAACATACTTTGGCTGCGTACCGTAAGGGTAGGAGCAAAGCACGTCGGCGGTGTTATTGCATAGATGTTTTGTAATGATCACTTTAAGTGGCGTTCGAAATTTATTTGATGGACGCATCATTCCTAGCAGTGGAAACGACTCTGCGGCTTATCGAATAATCGCAACCGATCGTAAAAAGGCAGCCAATTCCAGTGTAACGCTAATTGAATTTAAATTAACATCATCATTCGCCACCCTTGATGTCTTTTCCCATAGTTAATCGAATTGCTTCAGACACTATGTGTTTGGACTACCGTAATGCAATTGGCCGAAGTTTGTTTTAACCCAATTAACGAAGCAAAAACTCACTCACATTTACATAGCATTCCCCTGGGACACCGATTCAACAAACGCACAGCATGATTGGTGTCCGAACATTAATTCGTGTTACTTCAATTTCCCGTCACCTCACCGAATGCTCACCGCGCTGCTGCTACTTTGTAGCAGCAAAGCGTAACCCCAAAGGGCTCGCTTCAACCCACGGAACAAACGGAACGCATTCCACCCCGAGCACGATTTCAATGTTCCACCTTGAAACAGAGAAAACAAACATTACAAAACGGTGTTTGTGTGTGCCCTGTGCCTGAAGGCCGGGTTCCCGGTGCAACATCGCGATGTTCGGCAGCAAATGATGGAAAGCATGAATCCAACAGCAGAAGAGCACGTTCAGTGGTGTGTCTGTGTGTGCGCACCCACCGCGTCCGTTCCGTTGAAGCCGGGGATCTCACCCGGTTTGACTAAAAACCAGCCACCAGCCATCCGCAATGCTTCTGGCGGGTTCTCTACAGCCTCCCAATGAGTCTGCGTCATGAGCATAAATTTTGTTCCTTTCGCTTCGTTCCATCGCTAGCCCGGGATCCCGGGTGGATCGGAGTGCCTTATCTGAGAACGCTAGTTGACTCGTCCCTGCTGCTTCTGCACCTTACCGCCACACGACCAGCATTCTTTCTGTCACCGAAGCGGTTTGGTTAGACCAGACAATCGAATGTACACATGAAATAATTAATCCACCCTTGCCCGATGGCCGACACAGTAATTCATATTGCTCTCCGCCTCCCGAGCCCCTATCTTCGGGGCACGATCTTCAGCACTCTTCACTGGGGCCGCTTTTCATGGTAGTCCTTCGTATTCATGTAGCGAATCGGGTTTTTTATCGTTCATTTTTTCCATCATATTTTGGTGACTCCGTTCTGGCTATCCGCTCGAACTCCAGCCAACGGGACGGCACAGATAAAACACTCTCCAATCAGGCATGTGAACCTCGATGATGTATTTGTTTGGTTATATCTGCCACAAAGGACCGCATGAAGCGGCGGTAAGGTGCAGAAGCAGCAGGGACGAGTCAACTAGCGTTCTCAGATAAGGCACTCCGATCCACCCGGGATCCCGGGCCTGCGATGGAACGAAGCGAAAGGAACAAAATTTATGCTCATGACGCAGACTCATTGGGAGACTGTAGAGAACCCGCCAGAAGCATTGCGGATGGCTGGTGGCTGGTTTTTAGTCAAACCGGGTGAGATCCCCGGCTTCAACGGAACGGACGCGGTGGGTGCGCACACACAGACACACCACTGAACGTGCTCTTCTGCTGTTGGATTCATGCTTTCCATCATTTGCTGCCGAACATCGCGATGCTGCACCGGGAACCCGGCCATCAGGCACAGGGCACACACAAACACCGTTTTGTAATGTTTGTTTTCTCTGTTTCAAGGTGGAACATTGAAATCGTGCTCGGATACGCTCTGTTTGCACGATGTTCTCTCGTCATAAAATTTACAATTTATGATCGTGCGTGGGAGCACGAACTCATGAATCCGGGGAGCTTTTCGTGTAACATGGCCTCAATCGGGTCACGGGCTGTTTGAAAGCTATTCTAGAAACATGTAGAAGAGGAGGATTTGAAGAACCGATCTTACATCCCAAAATGAGACAAACCTCCATTGTCCGCTTATTTATGGATGATAAGAGACAGCCGCAATAACGAATCGATGGTCTAATAAACATGACACTAACTATACAATAAAGAGGAAAAAAATGTAAAAAAGCAAAAACTAGGCCTGATGTTTAATGGACCGATGTTATATTTCAGAATATTTAATTAATGGAGACATCGGAGCCATAAGGGAGAGAATTTCAATACAAAGGCAATTTAAAACAACTCACGTCGTATACTTTGTCACGGTACTCATCAAATTCACCTCAAATGTGGATATTGCATTACCTGAAATGAGACAAAAAAACTATTAGTACACGTATCCTGAAATTGAAACAAGGTTTCAAATTGTTGGCCACATTTGGAAACTATGTATAAATGAATGGACGTTCGCAGTAACCAAATCATACGAACGAAGTCCGGGTTGTAACAAGCGACAAAGTATGTAAGTATAAGGGGGTCTATATAATGACAGCCCGAATAAAACTCATGTTGCAAACCGAAGATATCGACCGCTACAAAACCAGCAATGGTTGCCCAACGTTTCATGACTCCATGCAGTACAACATCCGTGCTTCATGCGGTCCTTTGTGGCAGATATAACCAAACAAATACATCATCGAGGTTCACATGCCTGATTGGAGAGTGTTTTATCTGTGCCGTCCCGTTGGCTGGAGTTCGAGCGGATAGCCAGAACGGAGTCACCAAAATATGATGGAAAAAATGAACGATAAAAAACCCGATTCGCTACATGAATACGAAGGACTACCATGAAAAGCGGCCCCAGTGAAGAGTGCTGAAGATCGTGCCCCGAAGATAGGGGCTCGGGAGGCGGAGAGCAATATGAATTACTGTGTCGGCCATCGGGCAAGGGTGGATTAATTATTTCATGTGTACATTCGATTGTCTGGTCTAACCAAACCGCTTCGGTGACAGAAAGAATGCTGGTCGTGTCCTCCCGAGAGACAAATGGCATTCTAGCGTAGGTTATCTTGGACCTAAGCGGGTAAAAAGTTTCAAGTATTCTAAATAAAAAAGTCGATCGCATGCGGACAGTTTTTACGCTCTGTTTGCACGATGTTCTCTCGTCATAAAATTTACAATTTATGATCGTGCGTGGGAGCACGAACTCATGAATCCGGCCTAGTAGTTACGAATAATTTTGGAGTCCTATTGGGATTTATCAAAAAATGTAAAACAAAATAAACATAGAAATATGTTCTATAATAACAATACATGAATAACCTTGGTCGACATTTATGGATGGATAATAATGAGTCGTTGGTTCAGAAACTTTTCTATATTGATATATAGTTTACTGTTCCGCCAACTCTAATCGTTCTCCATCCATCCTTTTTCAGAGTTTAAAGCCTTATAGAGGAACTTAGTGAGTGATCGATGCCGATGTCAGTATATTAAGGAAAACTTGCTTGGAGTAATAGGATAAAAACACAAGCTATGAATGAATGTAACGTATAATTATCATAATATTAATCATGGTAATATTAATGGTTCAATAATTCACATCAATTACACTTTCTCTGTAAACGTTATTTACAGAAATTGGAACAAACCTTGCTTATGTGAAACATGCTTATTTGGGATTTACCGGATAGCGGATCTACGGGATAGCTCAATGTACTTATGCAGAACTACACCTGCGCTTTCCTGCAGTATTGTACACTTTTATGTGGCCACGAGCTTCTGTGCTATTTAAACTCACAACCTGTGGTATAATTCTACATCCATCTACATCCATTATTCAGAGCCAGGTACTTCGGAATACAATTTATATTCATTATAAAATAAGTAATGTTATTGTAATGTTTAATTAAATTAAATAGCTTTTGTTTTTCTCTGCGCAAACCTCTATACAAACGATGAAAAAATCAAAGAGTATTCACGATTTTATACATCACTGGACGCCGCTGATCGTCGATAGTCGGCCCTATCCTAGGGTCCAAACCCAACACTGGAACTGACAAAACGCGATATCTTAACAGCTGACACGTTCATCTATTTCTTCTGCTAGTTCTGAGAACCGTTGGTAGGCCGAGGCGGTCGTGTGCCAGGGCCTTCTTAATCCTATTTGTCAGGTTAATCTGCAAGATTAATCTTCGCTGATTAACGCAGGAAGCAGGCTCGGCAGCACCTCGGCGCCCAAGGGCGGCTTCAATTGTGCTGCGTGTCTGCAGGAGATCTGTACCGTTTGAATGCAAGCTGCGTGATGTGTTTTTGTAATGCGGGGTACGAAACAAATGCCCAAACACCCAGCAATCCCGGGCTCGGATACGGTCACGAACGTTTGCGAGACTACAAAAGTCGCCGGATTCTGCGAATCTGTTCACCGATGCCGGCCGGGCCCCGGGAAGTTCACGGTCACTTGCTTGGCCGGAAGGCGTCACACCGGATTCGCGCAGTCGGCGTTTGCATTTCGCCAAAAAATATTGCGTGCAACGCAGAACGGGCCCCGACTGAACGGAGTGGGAGATGCCGCGCAAGAGATTCGGAAATTGTATTCCGAATCCCTTCTGGCCGACGCTACGCCCGTTGGGATTGAAATTCTTCGCCCCCGCACGTCGCGTGGGATGAAGAAGCAAATCGCAATTGGGTTTCATTTATCGAGCCGGGCCATTTCACACAACCCATCGGCCTGTAGTGGGTCGCTTTTTGGGACAGATGAGAGTCCTTTTCGTGTGTCTGTGCGCCGATAGGAGGATGGATATTTGAGGCTAATAAAAAAGGGTTTCAGGTTCGTTGGAGCTGGTGGATCTGTTTTATATGCCTTTCCTTTACTTCACGAATACTTGAAAAAAAAACTCAAATCGGACAGAAGAGCGATCTGTTTCATCGATGTAATAAAAAAGCGCTTGCCACAACACCAGCCTCCGGGCGCACGGCGCGCTTGTACGTGTGCGTGCTGTTCTGGGCCGCATTCCAATGTATGTTTGGCCTAACCTTTCCTTCAACCCTCCTACACCGGAGACGGGCAAGACAGCGGGTGCAAATGTGATAGCGCTTGATGATTGGAAAATGTGCTGTAGATGAACAAAAATTTGATCCGCATCTGTATGGGACGTGTTCCGTGTGGATTATTCTAGATTGAAAATAAAGAAATATTGGCATTTTATTGGATTTGATTACTAGTCCCGGAATAATATGCTTTAGTGGTAGAATGTGTGGAGCATTTACAATTAAACCAATGGAAAAAAGAATCTTGAATGAATAGCGAACGAGTTTGTTCGTTGGAAATTGCAGTAAATGAATAATAACGCTATAAATAATGATCAGCTAATGAACAGACTCATCAATGAATCATCTAGTTGATGCTTCAAATTATAAAACAAAAGTAGAAACTGGTGCAACCATTAATTAGGACAAACGATATTTATTAATAGAATAAAATAATTTAATTAGTACCATCACACAATCTACCACACCGAAACACATCACTGAAAGAAAAGTCACTGTGCAGCACTAATTGAAAGGGGCACTAAAAACTGAGACATAAACTTAAGAACCACCATAAACTGTTACGAACTCACCGCAAAAGGCAATATCACACGCAAAAAGGTAATTAGTTTTTTTCAGCAGTTTTAGAACACGTCTCAAAACCGGCACAGCTTGCACCCACTGGATGCTTCAACGCGCGCACTAACGACGTTAGCTGAGATAACGTTGTCTGATCGTCGGGTAATCCGACAGACGAAATAAACCCGAAGAAGCAGCAAGACCAACAGCAGCAGCAAAAAAGGGGTTTTCATTTCGGAAGTCACCACCAGAGAGACGAAGATTTACCAATGTTTATAACACTGCCACGAGAAACAGCGCCAGGGGCATAAAAAACGGCCAGCAACCGGGGTTTTTCAGGCGCATCCGTTGGTTGGCTGGTGCGTGCCCTGAGCAGACGGGCGCAGATTAACCGAAATCTCGTGCCGTGGCCACCGGTTGGTGCCGGTTTGAAGGTCGATGATAATGTGTCGCCTAAGGAAATCGGGGAACAGAACGGGCGTAGTTTACGTAAAAATAGAACCGCGCGCTAGTCATGGCCTAAGAATGCCGATGCGTTTGATACGGGTAAACAGTGCTCTGAGCTGGGGAATAGCCGTACGCTTTATTCGCCGTTTTTTGAGCTTTACGAAATTGTTCAATGAACTGTTTCGCATGAATTAACTCAGCACTGCGGAAAAGGTGGTTTGCAAACGACTCTACTCCACGTTGGAAATCGTTCGTTACGTTTGTATCCCCCAAAATGATCCATTATGTCATTTCTTGATCCGTGCGTGATTAAACTTTTGGTGCGCGGAACGCTTGAAACGACGGTCCTGTGGATGCGAATTAGCATCCACGTGTGAGAGAGCAGCAGTGCG
>KZ073198.1:13112-38890 GCA_002091845.1 Anopheles cracens
AGTTAAAGGATCCCATATGGTGATTTTGATTGGTTTTGGAATATTGCATCATCACGCGATGAATTTTCATTCGATCTAAGCGGAGCAGCGCAATAAATACGTCTGGGTGTATGCTGTGCCAGCCGTTGCCTATTTTAGTTGTGAGGGTTATTGTGACGTGATTCGCGCCGCGCACGCTACACAATACCGAGTTTCCAATACATTTATCCAAAGAACTCGATCGTTGCGATGACATCAGGCGCCCGGTGGAATTTTATATGAATACAAGAGTAGCTGCTGCAGCAGGATCCCGCCGGAGGTGCGCAGAAGAATGGTCTCTTAATTGACTTCTGGAATGCTGGGAGTATGGCCGCACACACAACAACAACAGCAAAACCCGGCCAAATGGTTCTGGTACTCCCGAACGGCAAGTCGCCACTGCGGTCTCACAACGGAAACACGACAAAGAGGTCACCCGGAGCTGCAGCAACAGCCATTGTAAGGCGCGTACACATACACACGAACATGGCCAGCTCCGGGCGAGCCTTGCCGGATAGCGACAAACAGCACTCGTTTATTTCTCCCCCGTTGGGGGAGAGAGTGAATGCCATTTTCACTTTTTGTGTCACTTCTTCCGGCCTTGGCAAGCTGCAGTCCAGGTGGCTGCTGCGTGGAAGTGTGCGGAACAATGGCGGCGCGATGCATTATGCTTACCGCATTTTACCACACAACACCACAACCGGACCGCAGTGCGAGCGAACGGTGGGTGTTGTGGAATTCTTCTGGTCTCCGGTTCTCTGGCAGGCGAGCGGAGTTGATTCTGTTACAACAATATTTCATTATTTCACTCACGAACAGAGGGGATTGTAGCGTAGCGTAGTGGAAGAACTAGAGCGTTTTTCGCGTTCCTCGCTCATCTACGAATGTGCTTTTGTCGTTCGGTCTCTTTGCTGTTTTTTGTCGTTGCAGCATAAGAATTGCTTGCTTTGTCTACAGAATGGAAAAAAAGAGCTCGAGAAAAAATCCAATGAATTTCATACTGGGAAAACTCTGGATTCATCAAGCGTCTATGTTTACATCAGCAGCTGCTTGCTGTGTAGATGAAGGTAGATGAGTAAAGGGTAGATCTGACATTGAGTACAATGACAATGAAAATTGTAAAACAATTTTGCATTGTGTTCTTTTTTTAGATGCATTTAATACATTTTTTAGATACATTGGTGTCGCTCTGTAGTATATCGAAGGTATATTTGGAACTAAGGTATGCGCACATGCACAGTGAGTGCATACTAAATTTCTTCGCTGCAGCCATACTTCCTGGTTTCCAGCACGCGATGAAGGCATGATATGTTTTCGGTATTGCAGCGGGCGGACCGATAGTGAGGGAGCAACCACCACGTGCCTGTTTGCGTTTCTTCGGTCCCACGACGGAGCCAACCAGCGTTCGCATGGGAAGCAGCTCAAGGACTTACCGGGATATCAGCGGTGGGCTCACACGTTAATGTAGGGCTGCTCTCAGAAAATGCTCCGAGTCACGCCCACCGCCGCAAAGAGTAAGGATATTTTCCCATTTTAACCACCAAATGCCACAACAACGACCACCATCGTATGCACACAGGCACAACATGGAACAGCGGCATATATCTCCCGGCTTCTTCCGGATGGCGTGCGCTGTAACGATGTGGGTAGAATATGGGTTGAATGTTGCACCCCACAGAACGATGGAAAGCGCACCGAGCACGTCGTGCAGATGAGTATTACGCCTCCGTCCGCCCGGTCCAACGATGCCGCTACGGGAGCAGCAGCCCCAAACCGGAGCATGTCACGTAAACGCGTGCATATTCCCGCACACACGACGATTTTTTAGATGCATTTAATACATTTTTTAGATACATTGGTGTCGCTCTGTAGTATATCGAAGGTATATTTGGAACTAAGGTACGAAAAAGTATATGACGTACGTTTGAAAGTGAGATGGAACGAGATAAACACGTCTAAAGTTTCCTAAATCACTCCACAGTATGACTTAAACTGAAGATTAGTGTTGGAATATCGATTCCTGGTCAGATTCTGAGATTCTATCCCATGTCGGGTCGATCTGGATACGATTCCGAACCTGGGATATCCTAAATGTGGATCCAGATTTAAGTTTAATTATGGATTTGTTCAATATTCTCTTCAATAATGTTCAATCTGACGCTAGGACAGACACAATCTGTCATAAGGGATTTTCCACACACTGGTCGGGATCCTCATTGAAGGCAAAAACGTCAGAATACTCATTTCATGTATTTTTGTTTCGTTTTTGAGCTACTTGGGCTACAAGCAATCTCGGAGATGCCATTCGCGCTCATTCAAACTCTTGTAAATTAGTTCATAAATAATTAATAGAAGAAGGATATCACTAAAAACATCATCCATCTTCATAACCCAGCAGTTCTGCCTTCATTTGACTCTGATAATAGTTTCCGCTACACGATACCCGGTGAGGTTGTATTGCTATTTTCATGTTGCCTACACATCACACCAATCGTTCCACGTCCTTTATGAGGTTAAGAACTACTCCCTGCACGAGAACTGGCACTGTGCGCACATGCACAGTGAGTGCATACTAAATTTCTTCGCTGCAGCCATACTTCCTGGTTTCCAGCACGCGATGAAGGCATGTTTATCGAGTGTTTCAACGAGCCGTGTAATTAACTAGTGCCCCGAATGGAACAAGAAGGCAACATGACTCCATCGGGGAGCGTACCCGTACGTTACACGGTGCTGCTGTCTGCTGAAGTCGTTCATTCAAAGTCAGTCTGTCCACGAACGTGAGCAGAAAAAACGCTTCTCCCATGCATGACATTTCATTTTGACGTTTCACGTTGACGGGTGAGATCGTAAGCGACTTGACAGGTTGGATGTCTTAATGGTAGTGATGTAAGCTAGCAGTCTTGGTGAAGTTTTGTGTCGCTACTATTCGCCTAAAATAGGAGTATAGAAATCTGTTGACAGTACACTTTGCAATATGTAGATTTTCTTCAAGCTGACCTACTTCTCCAAATATTAGGCTGTCAACAGGTGGTACACTTAATTGAACACGGCAAGCGTTTCGCAGTACGAATGTCTCCTTAGTATATCAAGAAGTCATGTTGAACCAGAATGACAGATGAGTCTATTGAAAAGGTAAACAAATAATAGCAAATAACGTGTCTTTTCCGATAGATTGTACTCAATAGTCTTCAATATTTGTGAGTAAGTCTATATCTATCTACTTTAGGTCTAACCAGAAACCTAACCTCACATAAAAATTGAGCAAGCACGATGGATCGATGAGCAGCATATCTATAACTCATCACTTCTTCAACGACCAAAGGATCATAAACTTGAAGATGCATCCTCCGGGCGTCCGTGAGACTTTATTATACCCATAATTAAAACATGCATTATTAATCACGCTTTCTGCAGCCAGCAAAAGAGTCCGTAGCGTAGCAACCAACGACAGAAACTTAATTGAAGATAAATTGCACTAAGAAGCGAGTAAATAAGGCAAAGAAAAATGTTTCTCGTTCGCTCCTCCTTCTCGCTCAGTTTGTCATATTATCACACGTTTGTCGCAGCGCCACAAATTAAAAGAAATCACATCCCGCAATGCAGCGCCGCGCCCGGTTCGGGACGTGCAGATCCCGCATTCTCGCGCTGCCAACCAGGGATATTCGGTTCTTTGCTCTGTCTAATCTCTAATTTGAATACCCATTATGCGAAAAAAAACAAAACCGGCGAGTCCCATTTCTAGCAAACAATGTTCATTTTTCCACCGAACATACTCCACAGCGTCCGCAGCTCGCAGTGTCATCGGAATGAGTCTAAAGCGAACCGACAGCGCAGAGAATAAAGTTCCCATTTCAACACACTGGAAAATCCTCCCGGTGCCTTGCTTTTCTCGACAGTGGCAGGGAAAGAGAAGAAGAAATGAGGTGAAAATTCAAATTTCTACAGCACACACACTGTGAGTAACAGGAGTAACAAGTAAAGGACGCGGACATTACCAGCGTCGTCTGGACCTGGCAGCTAATGGACAGCAAATGGTAGCAGCTCGTGTAAAGATTAGTTTACTGCTACAACAAGCACCCGGCTGGAGCCAGCAGCAGTGGCAGCAGAAAAAGAGGTGGACGACTTAATTGTACGGTGTGGCGTGTGGTTTATCGAGTGTTTCAACGAGCCGTGTAATTAACTAGTGCCCCGAATGGAACAAGAAGGCAACATGACTCCATCGGGGAGCGCACCCGTACGAGAAGAAGGACTTTGCTCCGCGGCGATTACCGGAACGATGGTGCAGAAAATTGGCACCGACTTCTCTGGTCTGATGCGCGCGGTTGCTAGATCTTCGCGTCCTGAAAGCCCAACCCCGTTTTGCGGACGGGAGCGTACGATGAAATGGAAATAAAGCCGCAGTGTATGTGTGTCTCACTAAATCAACAATCACTATCCGCAAGGCAGACGAGAAGACAGGAGATCTCGCACAAATTCGCCACAAATGTGTGTCCGTGTGCCGAAAATGTGGAGCTTAAAATGAACTAATGTGCTGCGGCACGTTGCATTTCGCAAAGCCGTGTTTCTCTACCTCGCACGAAGTGTGGACCAGATCGGGCATTGGCATCGGAGTGCTGCAGGCTGTCAATATGTCAAGGATATACACCTTGTGCGCCGTTCCGTTCGGGCCAATCGACAAATGATAGGCCGATCCGGCCACAATGCCTCCTCGTTCGGTCGGTTGGTGATTAATCATTTATTCAGTGAAAGATCACTTCCGAAAATTATCCACCCGACGACGATGAGTACGCCGACGGACGATACCCCAGCACCTGGATTATCTCGGACGTCTAGAGAGGTGATTACTGATGGGAGGGAGAGAGAGATAGATAGAGCGAGAGCGAAAGCGTAGTTGTTATTCCTAGTTCGGGTTGTTTGTCATTCATTCTGACACATCGGAACTGTTCCAGCGTTCGGAGGATGAGTTCAACACGCTGGTTCCTGTTTGGTTTCAATAGAGGCACATCCCGTCGCAATCATAACCCACTTTCTCGCTGGTCATTTGTGTGGACGAAATTGGACTCTCACGCAAACTGATCATGTTAATTAGCCGGTGTTGTGTTGTGGGTAAGCAACACCGCGGACTCTTTCGGAGAATTTCTCTTCAATTTAACTCTATCGCCTAACGTCAATTGCACCACCCGCTGGAACTGATGATAAATTTAAATAGTTTTCCAAGGCAGTTTTTTTCGTCCTTTTTTTCGAACGACAGAGACAAGCAAAATCGCCATGACCGATGGGACCGTGACAGTGCTTGCCAACTTGCCTTGTGTGACAGATAGAGACCGGCGCACCATCCTGAGCTGGCAGCTCCCGTCCGGGCCACCAAGAGCGCCGGGCACTCCCGTATGGTGGCGGCAGTTTCATTTTCACGTGTCAACGAACAAACTCATCAAGCGGCAGTTTTTCAAACCGACCAAAACGACATCCACACCCGTTGGACCCGGTGGAAAACAAAAAAAAACCGACTCACCGACGATAGCCCGCCGGGAGTTCGGGTTTTCGGTGCTTGCGCGCGTTCCATTAATTTCGATTCAAATGAAAGACAAATTATGGCGCGCCCGCACTGCCGGTGACACTTCGGCAGAGTATACAGTGGGATGAGGAGAGGCAAAAGCAACCGCAACAACGACAACGTCGCGGTCGGGACCCCCTCGACCGTCACACGCACCATGAGCAGCGTGTTTCGGTTAGAGCAAGTTCTCCGATGTTGCTGGAGCTTTGGTGCTGGAACCAACACCAACGAGGGTGATAAATAGTGAATCACTTTGCCCATCCTATCCCGGGGTGGTAAAACCTCGCGTCGGACGTCGGACCTACTCCAGGATGGAAGCTCTTTTTCGTATCAGGATGTCTTGAAACTTGCACTGCGTCCTGGTGGGGGCTGCAAGTCTCGAAATGGAGCCTAGATCTCCTCATCCGGTATGAGGCTCGGGCGTTGGCATCAAAAGACACATGAGAAGAGCACTAGAACGACGGGATGATCCATGCTTGCTCAAGCAACTCCCCGGACTGAATTAGTGCGTTCACGGAGACTGAGAGTCTGGGATATCTTTTTTTTTGGCGTGTGCGTGCTCAAGATGGTTCTAACGAGATTTCTTGCTGCCAGCCACTTTTAGACTAGTGCACGGTGGGCGTCGAGAGTCTTAGATCAACGCACGCAGCGCATCCGGGATATCTGATTAGCAGCACCGGAGGCACAAGCCTCCGGAGTCGTGTACGTCCGATGTTTGCCAATGTCATGTGAGGCATGCGAATGGCTCCCACCCGCCTTCCGTGAAACCAAGAGCGTAATTGTGTTTGCTGAAGTTGATTCGTAGATAAACGTGAACAAACACACACGCACACCCGGCACACCCAACAGGTCGATTAGACAACCAGGCACCTAGACGACGACGACGACGACGAACTGATATGGCTCTTGAGATGGTTTGTCTTCATCAATGGTTATCAGACGCAAACCGAGCGCGTGTACAAACCCGTTGGATAATTAAATTAGATTCAGATAGTTGTAATCCTTGCCGGCAGCAGCAGTTAATTAAGTCGAATAATTTGCATATAAGTGAATTGTGCTCGCACAGGCACTTTTATTCAAAACCTTCCAGCTACATGCTGGTGCTGTGATATAGGATTAAAGCAGGTGATTTCCGGAAATTGATGTTAGAACTTTTATTCAAAACCTTCCAGCTACATGCTGGTGCTGTGATATAGGATTAAAGCAGGTGATTTCCGGAAATTGATGTTAGGAGCGATAGCGAAACATATCCAATTAGGTTTTTAGGAAGCCTTGTAAACTCTTTGAAAAAGGGCTCTTAAAAATCAGTTGTGAACAATTCGGGGAAAGATCACGCATGGAACATATAGATGCATTTGTTTCCATAATCCCGTACATGCAGTGTGTGTGTGCTCTGTTCAATCATTTGGAAGTGAAAGGGATAAAGGAACACAATTGGCCATTGATGGATTCCGAAGACCGATTGGATATGTTTGGATACATGACATCCGAGAAGAGTTGAAGCCTTCCTTCGAGATATTCCTGGGACTAGCTGAACGTTATGTCGTTCCAACATCTCTTTAAGTTCTGGATGGGTTATCTAGATTTGTTATTTGAATCCTATACACATTTCTACAATTGAAGCACATAAAAAGGTGTTTACAAATATTCGGAGAGAGCACGATTGCTTTTGTTTAAGCCTTCACAGCTTAACCTCACTATCCGGTGCAAACTGAGGCATGACCAACGGTACAGGCTGCAAGTGAAAAAGTGGCCAACTCCGATATCTTGATTTGTTTGTTTGCCTGCCGCGGCTAGATTGCAGATTGATACTGTGACAAAATCGATTTGCATTTAATTAAAATGCAATGCGACACCGACGCAAGCCCCGACATTCAATTGGCACAATCAAATACAATGTTGGCAATGGAGATATATTTTATATCCTACGAGTAGTTGTTGGTCCGACACCAAAAAAATAATCCATTTTTCCGATCATTTTCTTCCTCCTATCCCGTGTTTTTTTCTCTCTTTTTGTTGTTGCTTGTATTCCACACCGTGTTTGATGCGTTCGATCGTGATTTGAATCCGGAATACCCCGGACTCCAATTCATTATCGGTCGGTTCGGCTCAAAATCAACATAAACTACCGCAACGGCACGCGTGTGGTTGGGTGGGAGGAGTCACTTGCCCCCACAGCACACCCGCAGGACGATGGACAGCGAACGCAATGCGTTAAGCACAAGCCCGCCTGACTGATGCCTGATGACGGCGGGTGATAGCGTTCGGTGCGGGAAACAGCGCTACACCCTGTGGCGGCCCGTTTTTCGCCCCGTGGGAAATCGGTCGTGATTTGATGAGCAACGTGGTGTACGTGATGAACGTGATGTGAAAAATGTATATCACCAGCGATAAGCACCCGCTTTTGGAGAGAGAGAGAGAGAGAGAGAAAGAGAGAGAGTGGTTTGGCGAAACTAGGTTGCGCTAAAGCAAAAAGTAGTGGGGATATAGATCAACCGCGTATCACAGAGAGCTTTGACGGATAAGCATGGCTGGGAAATGGTGGTAGGGGAAATGGGATAAGAGTTACTTGTGCCGTCAAAAAGTTGGCATTAATTCCACTCGGCACTATCAGGCGATGGTTAATCTGACGGATTTATGCTAGTTGAACGATAGCAAAATAGTGAAGAAAAAAAAGTAAATGATTAAAGTAAATGGAACAAAACCCCTTACGAAGAGAAGCTGCAGTAGCAAAAAAAAGAAAGTGGCCCAATTAAAATAATAACTATTGAGTCTTACGCGTAGGCAGTTAACAATCAGTTAATAAATAAAAAAATCAAAGACATAAAAAAAGAAAATATTAGTTTTAATGTTGATCAAGAAAGAAAGCAGAGAATAGTGAACATAAATTGGGAATAAAAAAATCAAAATATATAATAATCTATACATAATAGATGGATTTAGAGCAGAAATTTATTAAAAAGATTTTAATTGGTTAAAAATATACATTAAAGTGAACATTACAATTAAAACTCAAACAAATGAATATTAAATAGTAACACTATCTTCCGAAACAAATAACTTAGAAGTTAGACAAAAAAATCATAAAAATCTCAAATCTTCTAAGCATGAAAGGTATCTGGAGAAGACGGATATCTGCTTTTTTTCTTTGACGGTTTGACACAAACCACTTTCTTGCCCACGGTACATCCCTTTGATGAGCCCTTCTCGTCGAAATCAAATATGTCATTCGGCTCAAATTAGACGTGGGACGACAAGGGGAAAATGAAGACACTTCCGACACGGTTGCAACCGTAAGAAAGAAGCCACACGACGGTATCGCTCGCTTTCTCATTACTCTAGCAAAAAACCGCACCGGCGAGAACCCGCTATCGAGCGAGCGTTGTGTAAACAGAGGGCGGCTTCTGCAAGATGAGACTGATGCTGAAGTGACACGTTCACGAGTTTCTACTGGCTGGTTCGCGGAAAGTTTTCCACCCTCGAGCCACGCCCTCCCCGGTCGTTTCCCCTTGTGGAAATGGGCTAATTTTAACGATTGGAAATTGAAAACCCGGCCCGCACACAGCGGAATGAAATTACTTATTCTACCCATTCCGCCGTTCAGCGGTGGAGCGCTTTGAACCATCGCCGTTCACCGCCATCATTCCACCCGATTACAGCTCGATTATTCGAAATGACGTTTTAAGACGTTTTCGCTTAAATTAGGTAGAGTCGCGTTGTTTTTTTTATTCTTCTTTATTTTTGCTACCAGCAACGAATTTTGCACCAGCCAAAAAAGGGTCGCCTTCCGCTTCCGCAAAGCAAACAGGCAGCGTTAGCAATTTAAGCCCCTGTCCAGCCGACGGCTGATGCTGGTCAACCGCGGTGCCTTCGCCACGAAAACAATCGAGAAAAATATCAGCAAAGCAATGGAAACATTTCCACCACGGGTTCGCGTTCCGAAAGGATTTAATAAGCCGCCAGCGAAACGAATTATCCCTTTGTACTGTGTGCTGTTCCACGCTGGAGGCAGACGCGTATCGTTCGCGTGCTCGTGCGGCGAAACGAAGTGGGAGGTGGGTGGAATTTATCTTTCAAACCCCCGCGCGTGGCCACTCAACCCGTCCGCCAGTACGTCCCTCGTAGGTTCTAGGTGGCGCGGTTCGAATCAAGTCCGAACTGTAATTGGAAATACAAACAAAAGCGATCCTATCCAATCAGCAGATCCTAGGATGGAAGAGATGCTGCAATGATGCTGACATAGGCATTAGTCGATGGGTGTATGTGTGTGTGTGTGTGTGGGTGGGTTTCACAAAATTTCCAATCTGACAAATGAAACCGAGTAAACACGAACTGCGATGTTCAGACGGTGTCATGTGGAGACACCAACGCTAGAAGCTCTCTATATGGATGTAGTTGTTTCATCAAAACATTACCACCTTATTTCTTTGAAAATTTGGAACTGTATAGAAAATAGAGTACAAGTGGAACTGTTGTAACAACGAGCTTAAAACAGTTAAGAATAAATTATATAAAATAAAACATATTTTATTTTTTTATTTTCTATTATGAAAAATTAGGTGATACAGTTAGATCATACAGAAACTGTTTAAAGCGAAGCTTAAAAGAGACAAAAACATACTAATCTCCTAAAACTGCAATAAGCTTCAAAACTCTGATCCACAAACTGAGGCATAACAATATATCAGAAATGGTTTTCTGTCTGCCCTACATTCGCTGGAAATAAATCGAAAGGCTAGGATATTTAATCAACGAAGAAAAGACATAAGTGCACAGATCAATTCCATCCCTGAAAGGATAGCGGCAGTACATTAAAAACACAGCTCCGGGCAATGATAATGCCACAATAAGCAAGGCTAACCTTTATCATAAATCTTTCCACACACCACCATATTCCAGGATACGGTTATCGCCAAGCAGGAAAAGCGTTCACCAGCCCAGCATGCGGGAAAACAGACCCGTAAACGGAAGGAATCCCACCGAGAAAGGAGCATTTTTGCGCGCGTATTAATCCCCCATTTGGAGAGATTTATTGATATGTCCTGCAACCGGGCCGGGATCGGGTCCGGAAAAACGAGTGTTGGCCGTTGACCCACTGGCGGGCCGTTTACAAACACAATGGAACACAGTTGGCGAGCGTAATGACCCAGGACTTTCGGGAGGGAGCGATGAAGGTTGGATTTTTTACTACTAACGGAAAAGAAGAAAATTCGCTCCGGGTCAAAGTATTCTTTGTCGTACAGCAAATAATTCTCATCTCCCGACATGTCGGGAAGTTGCTGGTGCAAAAAATGCACACACAAAGCGAATAGAATCGCTCAAGCGGAGCGCGAGCTGTAAGCATCCTTCACAACCTCCGCTGTCAAGGGCGCGAAATTTGCATTTTACAACAGGCAACATTCCCGCTTCGCTTTTAGCACACCGTTTCACGACAGGGAGACGGTTGTAGAAATTGCTCTTATCATAACCGGAACACTGGGATGTCGACAGCGGTTGAACATGGTGCTGCTGCTACAAGCAGCAGCAACACACACAGAGTAAAAAAGCGATTTCGCAAGACAAAACTTTCGCCAACTTTCGCTTTCGGCAAAGATCAACAGTGGAAAGATTCTTCGCGGAGTCGCGGAGATTCCCCATGCTACCAGCAACGAATTTTGCACCAGCCAAAAAAGGGTCGCCTTCCGCTTCCGCAAAGCAAACAGGCAGCGTTAGCAATTCAAGCCCAGTCCAGCCGACGGCTGATGCTGGTCAACCGCGGTGCCTTCGCCACGAAAACAATCGAGAAAAATATCAGCAAAGCAATGGAAACATTTCCACCACGGGTTCGCGTTCCGAAAGGATTTAATAAGCCGCCAGCGAAACGAATTATCCCTTTGTACTGTGTGCTGTTCCACGCTGGAGGCAGAAGCGTTTCGTTCGCGTGCTCGCGCGGCGAAACGAAGTGGGAGGTGGGTGGAATTTATCTTTCAAACCCCCGCGCGTGGCCACTCAACCCGTCCGCCAGTACGTCCCTCGTAGGTTCTAGGTGGCGCGGTTCGAATCAAGTCCGAACTGTAATTGGAAATACAAACAAAAGCGATCCTATCCAATCAGCAGATCCTAGGATGGAAGAGATGCTGCAATGATGCTGACATAGGCATTAGTCGATGGGTGTGTGTGTGTGTGTGGGTGGGTGTCACGAAATTTCCAATCTGACAAATGAAACCGAGTAAACACGAACTGCGATGTTCAGACGGTGTCATGTGGAGACACCAACGCTAGAAGCTCTCTATATGGATGTAGTTGTTTCATCAAAACATTACCACCTTATTTCTTTGAAAATTTGGAACTGTATAGAAAATAGAGTACAAGTGGAACTGTTGTAACAACGAGCTTAAAACAGTTAAGAATAAATTATATAAAATAAAACATATTTTATTTTTTTATTTTCTATTATGAAAAATTAGGTGATACAGTTAGATCATACAGAAACTGTTTAAAGCGAAGCTTAAAAGAGACAAAAACATACTAATCTCCTAAAACTGCAATAAGCTTCAAAACTCTGATCCACAAACTGAGGCATAACAATATATCAGAAATGGTTTTCTGTCTGCCCTACATTCGCTGGAAATAAATCGAAAGGCTAGGATATTTAATCAACGAAGAAAAGACATAAGTGCACAGATCAATTCCATCCCTGAAAGGATAGCGGCAGTACATTAAAAACACAGCTCCGGGCAATGATAATGCCACAATAAGCAAGGCTAACCTTTATCATAAATCTTTCCACACACCACCATATTCCAGGATACGGTTATCGCCAAGCAGGAAAAGCGTTCACCTGCCCAGCATGCGGGAAAACAGACCCGTAAACGGAAGGAATCCCACCGAGAAAGGAGCATTTTTGGGCGTGTATTAATCCCCCATTTGGAGAGATTTATTGATATGTCCTGCAACCGGCCGGGATCGGGTCCGGAAAAACGAGTGTTGGCCGTTGACCCACTGGCGGGCCGTTTACAAACACAATGGAACACAGTTGGCGAGCGTAATGACCCAGGACTTTCGGGAGGGAGCGATGAAGGTTGGATTGTTTACTACTAACGGAAAAGAAGAAAATTCGCTCCGGGTCAAAGTATTCTTTGTCGTACAGCAAATAATTCTCATCTCCCGACATGTCGGGAAGTTGCTGGTGCAAAAAATGCGCACACAAAGCGAATAGAATCGCTCAAGCGGCGCGCGAGCTGTAAGCATCCTTCACAACCTCCGCTGTCAAGGGCGCGAAATTTGCATTTTACAACAGGCAACATTCCCGCTTCGCTTTTAGCACACCGTTTCACGACAGGGAGACGGTTGTAGAAATTGCTCTTATCATAACCGGAACACGGGGATGTCGACAGCGGGTGAACATGGTGCTGCTGCTACAAGCAGCAGCAACACACACAGAGTAAAAAAGCGATTGCACAAGACAAAACTTTCGCCAACTTTCGCTTTCGGCAAAGATCAACAGTGGAAAGATTCTTCGCGGAGTCGCGGAGATTCCCCAAATTTGTTGCGATAACAGCTGCCGACTTCTCGGTAAACAATTAACCGTTTGCAGTATCCCATTTTCCACCGGGGGGATACGAGTCACATCTCATAACGCTTTCGGACACTGGAAGACTCCTCTCGCTGCAGGAGATTCTGGCAGCAATGTTTGTGCATTTTTCAATTAACGCTCCTACTCCATCGACCCATCGTCAGCTCCATTACTAAAACGAAGCGTCAGCGGTGTCTTCGAAATGAAGTACTCGCTACACACTGCTGATGTTCGCACTTACGCACTCTCCACCGTCCACATGTTCGCCGGGAGCACCTGTCGCATGCGATGCCTCCCGAGAGCACCAGACGGCTAAGTGAAGAAAATCGTCCCCTTTCGAAAGTTAATCCACTTCTTCCGACCGCCGACAGCAGCAACCGATAACGATGACGGCCCCGGGGCCTGCGGATATCGCCTGCCTAATCCAAGTGACACTTTCACGATTCCTTAAGGATTTCCCTTTCAGGCCGGTCCGTTCGGAACCCATCCCTGTTTTGATCGGGCCTCTTGCCTTCCTGGAACGCTCGTGGAAAGCGTGCGAAAAAGTTGCGGTCCTTCCACAACAACGGACTGACTCCGGTCGCTGGCTAAGCCCGTGCGAGGGCTGCGTTTCAGGAGCGAAATAGAAGAAGAAAAAACCCGAAACTCCCTTACGCACCGTTGATGAAGATTGGGGAGGGCCCGAACCGAGTGACAGGCGTTAGTGGAGAGAAATGCGCTTCCAGTAATTGTTTGCGACTACATCAAACAGAACGTGCGAAAGTATAAGTCAGCACGGATTTACCCTTGATGGCTGAACCACTGAACTATCCGACCAGGAGCCCGGTTCTATTTCCGGAGGATAATTTAAATTGATCGTAATTTCCTCCACACGTGTGGCGAAAAGCGACAGCGGTAAGGGGACCGAAGCAAAGTGGCTCAAAACTTTTCCTATTTCCCTTCCGACCGAGTGCTGTGGACACAAGTTGTCAAACCCTTTCGCTAAAAAGGCTGTTCCGGTCGTGCCTGGTGGTGGCACGAGGGACTGTGTGTTTGTCTTCCATTTGTGATAATTAAAGACACTTTACGAGTGAGCGGCAGATAGCACACGTACCTACGCCAGCCGAAGAGGTAAACTGCACGTGTGTTTGAGCGCGGGCGTATGTTTGGAGAGATACGTGAGGCGATCAGGATAGGGACACTTCGGAGAAAAGTGGGGCAAGAAATCCAGACGTGTGGGAAGAAAATTAACTTTCAACTTGTTCGTCTGCGTCAAGATGAGTAACTCGGACGTCCCATAAATAATGGAGCAAAAAGGAGCACTACTTAAACGGAAGTGCTGATACAGCAAAAGCTCTCCTTAATGGGTTGGAGGAAACAATTTGTTGCGATAACAGCTGCCGACTTCTCGGTAAACAATTAACCGTTTGCAGTATCCCATTTTCCACCGGGGGGATACGTAGGCGATGTCGAGAAGATTAGCGCGGTTGAGGCACTCTTCAGACTGGTGCAGCGTTTGCAGGCTATGACCCGAAACCGGTAGCCCAGTGTGGTTCTGATCGGGAAGGGTCAACGGAAAACTTTTTGCCCCACTACCTGTCGCTAGCGTCACGGTTGCGAATCGAAGAACACACTTCAGACACGTCCGACGCAGCAGCTTTTTGGAGTGAATTAGTGCGTCAAGCGTCGAAAATCAGACGGTGAAGAGTTTTCTCTTCAAACTGACCGCTAACGCTTCATGTTGGAGCGATTCGTCGAAACTTTTGAACCGTAAACGGTACGGATTGTGGTGGATGAGAGTGCAAAACTTCTTCTGGAAAATCGATAGTCACTTACTCTGGGATGACTGCTGTTTGGAAGATTCTGCCCATTAAACTTCACGCGAACGGAGTTTCCGATAAAACATTCTTATTGGTCATTCGTATCTCCTGTAAAAATATTTTATAAGTGCTAATGGTAAGCGCCCCTAACCTCATTTCTATTTTTTTCTCCTCCTGCTCCCTCTCTCTGGAGCACACCTCTGGCACGAACATGCTGTTCCAGTCTGGTTTTTTACCCTCTAGGGCGTGTGAGAGCACGTGCGCTCCCTATGGATATTCCCAATCGATTAAATCCAGTGTGGAGGTGATATCGTCAAATCGGTTGCCCCGGGCATCCTGCTCCAGGCGAAGGTACCTCCAAATGCCCGCTGCAGCGACCGTATCGTCCATATTCAACAGCACCGATAACGTCCACAGCATGTCGACAGCATAATGCGGTAAATATGTGACCACAGTGTCTCCCCGCCCCGTGTGTCGGCTCGTACACACACATAAGTCATCCTGCTGCCTGCCTGTTCCTGAAGTTGACGATGCTCTCAGTGCGACATCCGCCACAGCGAAAGGGAGATAGAGCGATACAGTTTGCTCTGCTATCTTCTATCGGCACGGCAAATACAGGAACGTCCTTCGGACGTCCTTTTTCCGAAAAGTCCGATGTCAACACACATGTTGACCGACCGAAAATCGAGCGTACACGGGCCAGAACACGACGACCACTAGAACCAGCCTGCCAGCACGGCCGGTCACCATGTGCGGTGCGGTTCCACTGTGGGCAATGGAGGACTTGGATTGAAGTTTAACCACACGCAGCGCCAACAGGCAGAGGAGAGAAAAAAACGGATGCAGTTGAACGAGCCCTGAGCACACAGGGGGAAAAAACCCGCAGAGGGACCAAACAAAAACAAAAAAGAAGAGCAAAAAATGTCGTCAGCTAATTTATTGCCAAAAATTTGACCACCGGACTCCGTGTTGAACCCGTTTACCCGCTTACCCGGATCGTGGTCATCCTACTCGTCCTGGACGGCCGTTCCGGGCAAGTTTCTGGCACTTCACCATATTGACATTTCTGATCCCGGGCCAATCCGGGTGTATCTATCGGTTCGGATATTTATCGAGGCGAGCTAGGAGCTGTGCGAGATTTCGAGATTTTAGCTCCTCGGGTTGTTCCGCTTCAGACGCACCTCGCGCAGATGCCCATCCTGCGTGTGCTGTTGCTTCCGCGGCGAAAAGTGTTTTAAATTTACGATTTTCAATTTACGGCAACCTGGCCGGAGCAGGGCGGTATATGCCTCCGAACTCCGTAACTTCGATGGAAGGTGTTTTAGTACAGAGGGGCAACGCATAAAAGGAAGTAAAAAGAAACTTTGAACGACCCGCTGACATGGTTTGATCCTTCGAGGTTATCTCCCACATTAAAATCTTTGATCTCCGGACCTGATTTCGTTTACTTCGCAGCCTGCCCGCTCCTAAGACTGTAGTAGACAATACTTCTTCAGTGCCCAACCAATTATAGTAGCTGATGCGGAAACCCTAAACGCAGCTACGGTTGCAATTTATCAACACTGTCAACACATAAAGCTCCCACAGCGCAGAAACCGCATCAATTTGATATAATTTATTCGCCATTTTTTTTCAAGACAAAACTTTCGCCAACTTTCGCTTTCGGCAAAGATCAACAGTGGAAAGATTCTTCGCGGAGTCGCGGAGATTCCCCGAGCTGCGCCGGGATGCCTTACACGTCCACACGTTTTACTCTGCTGTTTGTTGTAACTTCTGACCCATTTGAACGAGCAGACAGGAAACAAAACGGCACAGCGAAATGTTTTGCTAAAAATAATTCAAACCCATCAAAGCTCCGACTAGATTGGATGTGAAGGTTATGAAAGTTTAATGTCGTCAGCTTCATCTTCCGCCTCGCGCCGGGTGAGTGTGGTGTTTATGGGATCAATTCCGATAAGAAGCGAAAGGCACACCACCGTTTACACTCGAAATCCATCCTCGCCCTCCGGCCGATGAGTCGGTGGTTTTAGGTACCGAGGGCTTGACTCCTACGCCGAGATCTCGTTTCATCTTCTCCACCACGGGTTTGCGTTGGGAGCGTTACTTGCCGTGTACTTCCCAGAGCGCACAGTTACTCAATCTCTCCGATTCCACCCCCTCGCAAGCAAGTCTAATCCGCCGAATCGTCCAAAAGTTCTTGGGCGTGACGCGTTCGCGGTGGAAATTTGGTGGAACGGCCTTCCTTCGCCCCCTACCTTTCACGGAGATGGCAGGGAGGCGTGAATCGTGGCGATAAATTCATTAAACCCAGCGCTCGCTCGGTGCCCAAAGGGATCATCAGGCAGTGATGATGATGATGGTGGTGGTGGTGGCCGCCGCCCCTTCCGGCAGCGAAAAGGTACACCGTGGTGCAATAGAAGAAGAAAAAACCCGAAACTCCCTTACGCACCGTTGATGAAGATTGGGGAGGGCCCGAACCGAGTGACAGGCGTTGCTGCTGGACGACGCAGGCAAGGTATAAATAGGAGAAAATTCCATTATTCTCCAATTTCATTGATGGCTTCCGGGTAAAGTCGGCCCCAGAAGGCCGAACCTACGTCACATCGCTCCTGCGCTTAGGTTTGACAGCCCAGGCACAGGAGTCACACTCTTTGGCGATTTCTTGCGAACCCGAAAAAAGTTAAGTTCTCCGAGCATGCTTTTACGTTGAGGTGTTTACTTAGGTCTCGTGTTGTTGCGTGGAAACTGACTAGGGAATGTGCTCCGACGAATGTCTGGAAACTTTTCCTGGAGTACTAATGGTAAGCGGATGTTACTTTCATTATTACACTATTCGAAGAACGTAGTTCTGAGTTTTCCAGACGCCAAAACTAACCTAGAATTGTTTGTCAAACTGAACTTCGCAGAACAACACCTGAACTAACTCAATGCAGTGGAATACGTCCAGTAAAATGTCGTCGTGCAAGATGTGCTCCTGAGGTGTTCCTGCGGAGAAATGCGTCTGTCCTCCAGGCGATATGGTTTCCCCAAGATCCGCAGGAACGGCAGCACGACCAGCAGCAGCAGACACGGTATGAAGTTTATCATAATAATTCATTTATTCATTGAATAGTAAATAAGCTTCGGCAACCAGCGCCATGAAAGCGCCAAGCAAAACGATAGCTCCGGGAGAATGTGACTACACCAATTTCCAACACCGCCGCTCGCCTCCACAGGATCTAATTTGAACCTCACCACCTCCAGCAGATCCCAAATTCAACCATCGCCATCTTGATCCTATCATGCATCGAGCAGCTCGGGAGCAGCAGCAGCAGGGGATTGCGTTATTTCGTGCCAACCGTCGATGGTAAAATCATACTACCCCGGAGTGTCCCACACACACACACACACACACACACACAGGCACACGGAACTGGGGGTTTCGAGAAATTGGGTTAGCCTCGAGCGAAGGTGGTTAACTCTTTCTCCGGGCGTGCAGTACCCGATGTTTACCCAGTGCGGGGAGTGGATCACGGTGGCAAACATCACCGGCGGATAGCTCCAGTATAGCCGTGAGGCAACACAAACAACGGAACACCCCAGGGCAGCACACCAAGCGGCAACGAGGAGCTGAGAAAGTTTTTCAATAGAGAAAATAGTTCAACATATGTTTTTGGGGTTTTTGCTGGGCTCCTACTCTACTTCCGCCCTCACTTCTACATGTGAGGTGACAGCTCGTAAATGGACGTGAAGGTACGGTACGGCGGGCCCGGAGAGAGAGACACTAACGATAAAAGTATTCCGGATCTTTGAATATTCTATTCTCGCTTCCGGGTTGTCTGTGGATGCGCATCCCGCACAGCAAAGGCAAAGTTAGAAAGAAGGCAAGGGCGTTCCATGCAGTTTGACCACCTGTGTCTCCCGGTGGAGGATGAAGTTTAATCTCCGGGATGTTTGTGTGCCAGAGTGATCATCGTATCACTACCGGTCCGGGGGAAGATACCTTTATGGTTTTATTCGGAAATCAACACTCTACTGATGATCCGGATAAGGTAATATCTTCCCAATTTGGAGGTTATTGGAAAAATGATTGAATGGAGACCAGAAATTATCTGGGTGTTACGATGCATACGGAGTAGATATTGGACATTGGAAGGTATGGGACAAAATTTCGAAATTACAGAAATTTTACCATTTTTTTTAAACTGTAACAACCGAAGTTGTCATCTAAACACACCCTGTACCTAAACAAAAGAGATACCTCGAACATCAACCGTATCTGTGTAGAACTAATAATGTAAAATGTGTTTAGCTTTATTTGCGTTTCTTACATCACGAGTCTCATGCTTTTTTTTCTAATGTCTTCAAATTCCCAAGACTACTCCGACAGGATGCTCATCAACACGACTCCGCCCCGGACCGCTATTGCACCCCCGGGAGCACATCTGCTCGCACATCGAAAGCTATTTCTACATCCATCAGCTTCTTATCGCCTCCGAAGACGCGCCGAGGGTGCGATGGAAACGGAAACGACTTCTAATTAGCTACGGGAAGTGGCTATTAAACGTCAACTTGATGGCGTGAGCCGCTGGTGCTGTTGCTGCTGCCTGGGAGATGATCTTGAGATGACGACCGACACTGCAAAACGACACCGAAATGATAACGACGCGTTAGCCGAACACCGTGTAGCCTTAGAGTACACGCCGTGCGTCCGACTCCTCCAGGCAGCTGATAAAAATCGCTCCAAAATCGCACTCCAACACGTCCGACCGGCGGGGGTCGTGCGTAACGGGTGTGCGTTTTGAATAGACGCTGCTGGACGCCGGACACGAAACGAGCGCCGAAAACGGATTCGAGCTGATAACAGAGCGTAAGGGACGCCGAACTTTGGCTTCCCGCGGGAGAGGTGATTTTTTCGTATGAAATTTCACCGAAACAAATCGACGACTTGCTTTCAAACATTTCCGATGAATTGCGTTCCTTTGTAACTGAAAGAAATGGCATAAATTTCCTAACGAATTGACAACAATTTCATTTATTGTTCTGCAATTCTGCAAATTTTTCTGCCAAACATTGTTTGTCCACTTCAATAAATCGTTGGCTGGGGACTAAAAAGACACCCCAAGTTTGCACCGACGCGGGTTCCAAATTGGCTGATCAAATATTCCGCTCAAAATCCGTTGCACAGTTCGAGGCTCAATTCAATTCTGTTTACAGCACACACCCAAACCCCGCGCACAAAACAGCGCGAACCAATAAATCACTCGGGAGAGTCAAATCGGCCCTATCCTTTCCGTTTGTTTCCGGCACGGCAGAAAGAACACGCGCGTGCACGAGCGTGCGCTTCGGGGCGATAATTTAATAACAGAACGTAGAAGTCAAAGAATGCTGTAGCTAAAATATAAAACTGTTGTGATAGTTCCCGGCGCGGTGCTGGCGGGCCCGTAGAACACACGCGCCACGGCAATAGGTAAACGAGCGATTGAAAACATGCACACCGGCCGCGCCGACGAGGGGCAGGAAGTGAACACTGCGACAAACAACCGGGCACATCGCACGGAGGTGTGTGGGGCTTTTGAAGTAAGCGAAAAATAAAGCCGAAACTAAAAACCAGACGCCCGGACCACCTTATTGTCCAGAGTGGGCAGGTACAGACGGTGTGGAGGCGTGGCGAGGCGACAGTCTATAGAAAACGCTAAAATTCACCATTGTACTAACGCAGTTCTGCGCACCCGAGCAAATACAAACACATCCACAAACTATTTTCGAACAAATACACACATACACACAATCGACGCAGCAATTGTCGTCGCGCAAAGCGAAAGCGTCGGGAGAGAGGTCCCTCCAATTAGAGGACGAGGATCGCATGCACTGGTGCAATTGTGCAACTGCGGCACCGGCGTGACAAGTGCAACCGACAAGCGTCGAAGATTTGCTCGACAATCGTATGAAATAAAATAAAACTAAATACGATCAGGATGCCGGCGGACACTCCGCGCGAAACTGTGCTCCACTCAGCCAGCCACCCCCGCTCGGTCTGCCCCCATCACGCTGAGATACTGTCGAAGATTTCGATCTCCACGCGGGGTGGGTCGTAGTGAATTGAATCAATAAAGCGAACGAAATCGTGGCCACTTCTGGCGAACGAAACAAAACCTCTCTTCGGGGAAGGGAGCCTGAAGGACAACAGCAACAACAAAACAAAAAAAAATTCGCTTCACCAAACACACAAAACCCAACGGGCGGCAGGTTTCTCCCTCACTTTTCCGGCCTTTTCTTTTAATCCTGTTTTGTTCCGGCAGAGGGCCCCCCGGGGGCTATCGGCAGCACTCCGAGGTGGAGAAAATGGTAGCGCTGCCGAAAGAAAAATTGTTGCTGTCTATTGAAATGTAACGATTCGATTCCGGTTATGGGATACTGTTATTGTTCGGCTCCAGAACGAAGAGCGACAGCAACAACAAAAAATGTATACCCGGCCCGTTATGAATGGAATAGCCTGCGGTGAGGGTGGCTGCGGTCGGTTAAAGGGAAGGGAAAATTCCACGCGGAGGTGGAAGCTATCAGCCGTTCACCGGCTGCTCTCCCGCTTTCGTCTCTTATCGGGGTACATTCTTGCCCGGTGGGAAAATTGTGGGCTTTCCACCAAAGCCAAAGGAAAGTAACACACCAAAATCCGGCCGGCACAATCGAACGGGGTGGGTGCGCCTTGCGTTTTGGGGGGGGGGGCTGAATGTGTTTGCTTCCTTCCGGGCGCGCTTCATTTCCTCCGCAGCCCACTGCCCTCCCCCCATCCCACCCGGGGAAACGTTCCATCATCGTGAAATAATCCCTTTGCTTCTTCACGCCCTATCTCGCTCTCTTTTTCTTTCTCTCTCCATCACGAGCTTTTTGGTGGGTTTCTTCCTCCTCATTGATTGTGGTGATTTTCTCTCCCGTGTCTGTCTGTCTCGACGGGAGGTGGTGGTGTTGGTAGCTGCCAGCAGTACACCCACAAAATGGACGGAAAACAGTCGTTCGCTTCGTCCGCAACCACAAACCCTATCACCATCAACCGACAGGCTTCGAGGCTAAGCCTTTCTCGCTCCGTTTGATCGAGGCGAGCAGGCCGGGCAAGAGGTGAGAGGCGAAAACTTCTAATGCACGATTGACTGGCAGGCTCGATGGCTTCAATAAGGATCGAATTTTCGCTTCCTTTAACACACACACACACCCACACACACGGAGCCGTGCAAAATGCCCATTTCCGGGCGCCATTTTCACCCACTGCATACCGGGAGCGGCGATACACCCACCGATTGAAGTTCGGCACCAGCCAGGGTGGGGGAAAGGCATTCCGACCAGGGGCCAAAACCCAGCCCGACTGCGGCACGACGACGAGATTTCCAATCAGTGGCCCCCACTGTGTTCCGGCGCGGGCGATGTGTTTTTACCGTGCAAACTTTCACCGTGAGACTTCGAATTTTCGGTGCGTTCGGCGTCGGTTTTTACATTCTTTTTATGGTCCGATCCCGCAGCCAGGAGCCCCAAAGATGGAAGCTTTTCGCATTGCAGAACCTCACTCGCCTAGGCGTCAGGCGTGTACAACTGCAACACACCGGCAGGACCGGCAGGACCGGCAGCGAAAGCGAAGATGAGCCGCGAACGTGTGCAATAATAAAATCAGAACCAAGTGGCTTTTATGCGTTTTATGGCGCATTATCGGTGGGGGCACATCCGTAAAACGCGCCGTGTTCTAGGCTGTGGCACGAGGTGGCACACGAAGTGTGTGTGTATCTATGATGCCCTTTACTTGCTTTCTCCCGGATAAGGGTGCGATCGTGCACGGCGAAAGTAAAACAAACTGATGATGCTGAAATATGCTCCCGGCCTATCAGAGACGGCTCTTCGCTATGACGCATTACGATTAAGAGAAGGGAGGGAGAGCGGGAGCGCTGGAAGTGGAATGAAACTGGCAGGGAGACTTTGATTTACAGCCCGTTTGTGAGGTGAAAAATGGCTTTCTGTCAGCTGCAACTCCAGTGTGTCCAGGGGACTCTGTGTTGCAAATCGATAACATTTTCTGCGCACACACCTACACGCCCGGTTCACGCGGAAAGGGCAAACTTACCTTTGGCGTTCGTGATGATCCAGCTGGTTTTGGTGCTTTTCCTGCATAGCGAGGGGCGTCGGCAAGCCTGAAAGAGATAGAAAGGGGGAAACAATCGGTGAAAATCGTGTCAATATACACAAAATTTAAGCTTGATAAAGGGTTTTTTTAAACTTTTCTGCAACAATACACACACACACTCACACACCAACAGCACCGGAGCATACACACATCATACCAATACAACTTTATGCTCTTTTTTTGAAATTTTTTGGTACACGCACGTGCGTTCGCCGAATTCTCACTCGGTACGGTCCTCTGTTTGATCGTCCACGATTTGTTTGCCCCAGAACAACAAATCTAAAGCTCTTTTTGGGCAAAATTTATAAGCACATAAAATGGCGATTCTTCAAATTGAGAGATTCTAAAATGGAAATGTCAACATTTATGTTTCGAAAACAAATGGAAAAACTTTGAAAAATTTCATTGGATTTTTTGGTATTTATTTTCTTCTTCTTCTTCTTCTTCTTCATGGCATAACATCCTTTCCAGTCAAATAGGTATATCTGTGTGGCCTACTTTTGTCTTATTATATCGACATAATCAAATAACCAATCCTTAGGGACCAGCTAGCCCGATTGGGAATTTGGTACATGTTCTGTGGTGTTACGATCGGTGTCACTATCACTACAGCAAAACCATTGGATCAATATGGCGGCGTTAAAACACAATGCGAATATAACGAACGAATCTTCGAGAATATATTTCAATAACTTCTGTAAATTCTGGAAACTCTCAAGCTTGTTAATCATAAACGTAACTTTAAAGGTTAACAATTTTAACTTTTCTTAGCATTTTTTGGGAAGTTTGAAGAAACAAATTCAAAAATGGCGCAAACAACAAATATGATTTTATTCTGCAGACAATTATACTTGTAACGGCCCATATTTTTCAAAGAAACAGAAGACGGTTCCAGAAAATCAATTTCAAGCTTACGTAATGTCGAAACACATGTTTTGCTATTTTTTAAGCATTAATGTTGTTTTTTTATTCAATTTTAAAATTGCGAGAACACATTTAAGTCAAGCTCGTCAGTTTAACTCCAACTGACGTCAGCTTAGCTAAACCAGCACTCACTTCCACTAAAGGTGGACATACGAAGTAGTCGGCAAAAAGCAGTTGGACGAGAGAAAAAAAAAAACATTAAAGCACCTGGCTCTCCTGGCCACTGAAAATTGTATGCTTTCCATTAAAGCGCCGCAGCAGCAACAACAAAAAAAAATGGTGGAAGCCAGATAACGACCGGGGCTTTGCGACTTGCGACGGGAACGGAACGGAGTAGGAGGAAGTAACGAAAACGTCAAAGTGAAAGTATGGCGATAGAACTCGGGAGAAGCTCGGGCTCCAAGAGGACGTCGAGTTGTTATGGAGCTTTCAGTTTCATTTTCATTTTCAAGCTCAACACGGCACGAGCGGCCCCTCTTGAGACTCTCGAGACAGAGGCTAACATTCCATTACGGTTATCATCGACAGTGGCGAACGACGAGCCGAGCATAAAGGAGGAGCAGAAAAAAAACGTCCGCCAGCTCACAGAGGAAGGTTCTTGTAACATCCACTAGCTCCACTATGGCCGTGGCGATAATCATCGTTCGTTCTCGTCAAGAAGGGCAGCTCGATGAAGTTTTTGCCGGTCCATCCCACGCTGGATCATCGTGTGTCATAATCGAGCGCAATCGTTAGATTTAATTTGTACGACTTTTTCAGCTCATGTTCAGGGCGGCGCGTTGCGTTCGGTGGAGCGTTTTCCCTGCAGGGAAATTGAAGTTGTGTTCTTTCTGATGGAGCTTGTAGCATGCTTGAGAGCTTGTTTGCTAAAAAACGTAATACGTAAGGATACACAGGTGGCATAAGAGAAGGATAAGCTTCTAGCGACTGTCATTCTACACCGACGCACAGAGCCCAGGTTGATTTGACCAATTAGAAACACATTAGAGCCTAACTTTCGACCGACCAACTTCTTCTGGAAGATCATCGTTTGATCCAAATTCATACCCGGGCCGGTTACTTCCAAGCAAAAGGTAGCACTGTCCTCTCGACAACGTTATAGCAACGTGGCCTGCACTGAATGCTAATTTTCATTTCCATTCACAGTATCAAAGCCTGCGCCTAATGTGCCTGATATAGATGACAAGTAGACGACCCGTTGATGGAGGGCAGCAGCCGAGATTACGTGCACGTCTCATCGGACTGTCATGCCCGACAGCTTCCTCCAATGGTCCTTCGACTCTGTCCGCTGGATCCCTTCTCACATCCTTCATTATCGCACGCCTCCAAAAACGGACCCTTTTCGGAGCCCCTGCTCCGGCGGAACCGAATTAGGACGAAATTCGAAATCACCGTGACGCCACCGCGTCGCGGCACAAAAGTCACCGTCGTGCCCCGCACGACCGGGAATGTGACGCTGATAAGGCGCATTAAATATTCACGTTCGCCAACCTCACAGGGATTTACGCATCGCTGCCCCGCGGAAGCGCACGCCGAAATGGCGCAATAATGGGCGCGTCGTCGGGGTTCAATCAGGAATTTCGGTAATTTAATGAATGTTGATGACATTCACTTCGTCGCGATACGGGTTTACTCGTGTTTTGAGGTTAGCCCTTCGGAAGCGGGGCGATAACGCTTGGAAGTCGATACAAAAAAAAAAAACGCGCACTCTGCATCGATGGACGTCGTGAGATGCCGGCAAGAATTTGGAGCTTGATTTGAAAAGTTGTGGCCATCATTTCT
>KZ073198.1:45134-60659 GCA_002091845.1 Anopheles cracens
GGCAGGCGAGAAACGCGCTACCGGAAAGCCATAAATCAGCCCGATAAATAAGCCTCCATACACACATACACAAACGAGCACACCCGGTTTCGTTTGCGGTGATGCGTCTCCTTGGGTTTGGCTGGAAGTCAGGACAAAAATCAGCGCGCATACACTATGCACGGTGTGTGCGTGTCCGTGGCAATCCGGTTCGCAAACCGACAGCCGACGTCGGACGGAGAAAAGGAAGAATTTTTGCTCCGGCATACTTGGAGTTCGCGACACGATCCTGTTCTGAGCAAGAGAGAGAGAGAAGGAGAGAGGGAAACAGGTGAGCGATTCTTTTAGAGTTCTTCCTCGAAAAAGGATCACACACGAAGGGGAGAACGTGTTCGTGTAAGGGGAACATGGAACTCATTCCCCTTCTTTCGAGGCTCGGGTCGTGTGGCGTTAGGTTGAACCAAAAGGATTACGTGGAATACTTTACGAGATTTCAAAGGTTTCTCGCAAAGAGTTAAAAGGACGAACAGTGCAAGCAAACGTACTCTTAAAAAAAAACATCCTAAACGTTTTTATGTCTACCAAAAATTTCGGCAACTACCTTGAAAGTAATCTTCGACAACCTTTAGCACTCTGAAACCGTGACTTTAAAAAGCTACGTGAGCTAGTAACATTCTGGCATAGTCATCCCGAAAAAAAAAGATTCCACATACCTTTCACATCTCCCTCTTTGGCGTAGTGTAGGAGGAACACTTTATTGGCCCAATCTGTAGGCCGGTGTTAACAACCTGGCCTGAAAAGGGTAGGATTAACGATTAGATAACGGCCGGTAGCGACCTTGACCGGTTTGGGGCCCGACTGCTGCACTTGCAGCAGTCGATTGTAACGTGAGATAAGCAAATGGCACACACAAACACTCCATAACGTATTTGGTTACAAGCACAATTTTTGCAGTCATAACGAATACGCAATAAAAAAACACCACACAATGTTAGATAACAGAGCATTAGATGAACTACTGCAAGAAGACAACGTTAAGAAGATAAAAATACAAGATGCATAAAAAATGAATGAACCAATGTCATAAAAGAAACCAGTTCTGAAACAAAAGCTCAAAAATTTAGACAAGAAAACGAAACAAATGAGAAAACGAGACATCTTCAATCAGCGAACATTCAACCCTATAGGTTATAGAACAGCATACACGAACAACACATAAAATAAATGGAGAATATTAAATAAAAAATCAGTCGAATCAGAATAATTTTTAAAATCTTCCAATATTAATTTCAAATATTAATATTTTGTAAACATTTGCAATGAACAAATTTGTTCATATGAAACGGACTAATTGAAAGGTTTTTGAACTACGATTGTAAAATGTTATAAAAGGTTGTAAAAGATTATTAATTAACTGTAAAAAAATTTCAACACAGAATACTTTACAACAAAAAATATTCTAAATAGCGAAAGAGGTCAATAATAAAAAACATACAACATTCACAAAGGTAGTATAAAAAGATGAATACAAAAAATATTTAAAAAAAAACAATACTAAAGACAAAGAAACCGCTAGTATTAATCACTCTGATCGAAAATGATGGTATTTGTACGACCATTCGATTTTTAAAATGTAAAATAGAACTAAACTTCATACGAGCGCGTACAAAAGAGCAATAGAATAAGAAAGCGATAGAACAAGAGAAGAAAAATACAAAAAAGTAACCAAATTAACAAATGTTGCTGTAAAAATTCGCAAAAATTGAACATTCCAATCATAAAACCAACATCACAAAAATTGCAACACTTCGCAAATGATCAGTTAAATGAACTTTCGAACATGTCTACCTTGAACCGTTCGTTCGAAATTTTCCCCGCTCCGTTTGAGTGTCCTGAGTGACTGTCCTGGCAAATGACAGCAGCGTCCGACTGCATTTGTTCTGCCAGCGCTCCGTTCTCCCTTCCCGTGTGTTTTTTGTGTCGATTCCCTCCGCCCCACGCTGGAATGTGCGTTAGTATGCGTTAGCGAAGTGATGATGGCCAAACACAAGCCTCCGCGGTGTGCCTCCGGCTCGTGTGTCCGAAAACGGAACCAAAAGTTCGCCCTCGGGAGGGGGTGGGCAGCGCGCCTCCCAGCGAAATGCGTTCTTTTTCTTCTTCTTCTTCTTTCCGACCAGCTCGAAACGGTTGCGGAGAAACGCATTAGCGGTGGCCAAAAACTGGTACCGAAAGGATAGAACATGAGTGGAATGAAATCATGCTAACGGGATGTTGGGATTCGCTTCGGGTCTGGAATGTGTCAGTCTCGGGAGGTGGAAGGGGGATGCTGCTCGTCTCGTTCCCACCCTCCACCCGGGGAGGGGGCGGTAAGATGCAAACTAACCACTCTCGTTCTTGCCGCTTGCCTTGACACATTAAACCCGCTTGACGGGGCGCTTCTGGCTGACCCGACCGACCGACTTTTTTTTTTAATTAAATAAAATTCTAAATTAAACTCGACATCAGAAGCTTCAATAATTTTGACCGAAGAAAATCGATAAAAAATTGATAAACAGAATCCTCGAATCACTTGAACACGTGCAGAATGACAGTACAGTGCATTTTACTAAACAAGACAATTTCTGGAATCATTGACGCCTCGTTTATTTTTTTTTATTCTAGGAAGAGGTAGACGGCTACTCCCTAGACAACTCTTTCGACCTGATTCTAGCTCCACAACACATAGCGCCAGTGACCCTAGAACTCAAATGTAGGAATATCGTTTATAAATTAGATTTTTTACTTGAGCGGTGTTGTGTATGTTCACTAATATTCGTTAAATCATCTAAAAATGCAAAAATCTTTTTTTTTAGATAACAGCTTGCACCGATTCCAGTGAGTTTTCTACATTATATTACGGTATTGGTTAGAGTAAGGTCAGAAAAAAAGAAATCTCATTAAAAGGTTGAGAAAATGTGAAAATAACATGGTTTAATTGCTCCTGCTTTTGTTGATGAGAGCTTCAAGGCATAATATGGCTTAGAAGAAATTACTTCGCTTAAGTGGTAGAAATAATTCGAGACGAAAGAATAGTCTGCAGTGGTTTGAAATTTAAGAAAATATGCGAAAAACTTGTAAGAAATTCGATAGGTTATGAGAAATTCGAACACTTATATAAAACGAATTATCTATAAAACGAATTATCTACGAAATAGAACATAAATACTGATCGCATACTTCTACAAATTATAATAATAATCAAAGTCAAATTATTGAAAGATTGTATATCTTGTTAAGGATTTTACTTCTGAAACCTATCAAATAATAGAACATTTTCCCAAAACCATTAGACTATAATTATAACATAACTACAACTATAAGGATCAAACAATATATTGAAACTCGAACTCGAAAACGAAATGAAATTAAAATTAACTTAACTATTATTGTTTTTTTTTTAATTAAATAAAATTCTAAATTAAACTCGACATCAGAAGCTTCAATAATTTTGACCGAAGAAAATCGATAAAAAATTGATAAACAGAATCCTCGAATCACTTGAACACGTGCAGAATGACAGTACAGTGCATTTTACTAAACAAGACCATTTCTGGAATCATTGACGCCTCGTTTATTTTTTTTTATTCTAGGAAGAGGTAGACGGCTACTCCCTAGACAACTCTTTCGACCTGATTCTAGCTCCACAACACATAGCGCCAGTGACCCTAGAACTCAAATGATAAAGGCATACAATTATACTATCTAGTTGATATGAATTCAACGGTCAAACCAACATAAAACTTGTTTAATATTACTCTTTCTATTTCTTTTTATCAATGTTTATTTTTATGTTATGAAGGCAAACTTTGTCATATAAAGCGAATTACTAAAAACTAAAAACTGACACAAATTTATAACTTAATTTTCTCCGACCGGTGCAACGCAAACTTTAATGATGTTATTTTTGAAAGAAGAAATACAGGCCAATAATTCTTACTGATTCGAATCAGAATCAGACATAATTCCAGCAAAACTATTAATTTACAACCCAATAAAAACCCTGCTGTGTTTCCCAACAAAAATGTTATAAAATAAATTAAAAAAGACCAATATTTTACCAAACGCCTCCCTCAGAAGGATAAAGACATCAAGTCCGCAAGTGAAAATTAAAAAAAAACAACGCAACACACCCATAGCCTTTCTTTCTTCCAGCACGGTACACGCGCCACAACGACATTACACATCCAGCTTCTTAATTGATCCGCTGCGCTGCCTTCAGGTGTCAGACGCTGGCGGCCGATGGAGCTTGGCATCAGCTTGGCCGTCATATTTTATTACGTTCACGTGCGGCCAAAACCAGCCAACACCTGCCGCACCGAACAAAACACACAAACGCGCGAATGATAAATGATAATGAATGTGGCAATCGGTTGGCCGTGTGCATGCGCGACCCCAAAAACGCAGCTAAACTGTGCGTTTGTTTCGCACGGAAACGAGTGATTGAGCGAGGATCACATATTTTTGTGGCCCGGGCTGTTCAACGAGATCGAAGAACAAATTTAAACGTTTTATGCTTTTTTTATTAGAGCGCACCCCGTGGTGTTAATAAAAACCCATAATTAGCCCGGTCGGTCCCGGTCGCTCCCGGTGCGAATCTAATCCGATCCGCACTGTCCCATTGCTCGACGGTGCAGCACCTTTTGCACCACGGGCCATCGCAATCATGCCACTGCTAATTGTTGCGCGAGGTACAACACATTTAAGGGCGGCAAATAAATTTCGTCCCTCGGTAATCGCACACGAGCATGTGCAGCAATTTGCTTTCGAATTTACTGCATATTGCATTCGGTGTTTCACGTTCTTTTATTGTTTGTTTCGAGCTTGAATGTTAATGAACTCAGTTCAGGAAATATTTCCGAGTGCTGCGCGTGTTTTTTGTTCCGTTTTGAGGGAAGAAATTTTGTAAAAATTCTAACGATTCCTGTTGGGAAAATAAATAAAAACCATTTCGCTTTTTTTTTTTTCGCCAACCTCTTGCCCGGTAAACAGACTGCAAAAACTGCATTAACATCGCGTGCATCGCTAGCTGGTGCATCGGGAGCCAATTTAGCCATCAAGAAAATAAGACGGCTACTCCCTAGACAACTCTTTCGACCTGATTCTAGCTCCACAACACATAGCGCCAGTGACCCTAGAACTCAAATGTTAAAGGCATACAATTATACCATCTAGTTGATATGAATTCAACGGTCAAACCAACATAAAACTTGTTTAATATTACTATTTCTATTTCTTTTTATCAATGTTTATTTGTATGTTATGAAGGCAAACTTTGTCATATAAAGCGAATTACTAAAAACTAAAAACTGACACAAATTTATAACTTAATTTTCTCCGACCGGTGCAACGCGAACTTTAATGATGTTATTTTTGAAAGAAGAAATACAGGCCAATCATTCTTACTGATTCGAATCAGAATCAGACATAATTCCAGCAAAACTATTTATTTACAACCCAATAAAAACCCTGCAGTGTTTCCCAACAAAAACGTAATAAAATAAATTAAAAAAGACCAATATTTTATCAATGGCCTCCCTCAGAAGGATAAAGACATCAAGTCCGCAAGTGAAAATTAAAAAAAAAACAACGCAACACACCCATAGCCTTTCTTTCTTCCAGCACGGTACACGCGCCACAACGACATTACACATCCAGCTTCTTAATTGATCCGCTGCGCTGCCTTCAGGTGTCAGACGCTGGCGGCCGATGGAGCAAACATCAGCTTGGCCGTCATAGTTTATTACGTTCACGTGCGGCCAAAACCAGCCAACACCTGCCGCACCGAACAAAACACACAAACGCGCGAATGATAAATGATAATGAATGTGGCAATCGGTTGGCCGTGTGCATGCGCGACCCCAAAAACGCAGCTAAACTGTGCGTTTGTTTCGCACGGAAACGAGTGATTGAGCGAGGATCACATATTTTTGTGGCCCGGGCTGTTCAACGAGATCGAAGAACAAATTTAAACGTTTTATGCTTTTTTTATTAGAGCGCACCCCGTGGTGTTAATAAAAACCCATAATTAGCCCGGTCGGTCCCGGTCGCTCCCGGTGCGAATCTAATCCGATCCGCACTGTCCCATTGCTCGACGGTGCAGCACCTTTTGCACCACGGGGCATCGCAATCATGCCACTGCTAATTGTTGCGCGAGTTACAACACATTTAAGGGCGGCAAATAAATTTCGTCCCTCGGTGATCGCACACGAGCATGTGCTGCAATTTGCTTTCGAATTTACTGCATATTGCATTCGGTGTTTCACGTTCTTTTATTGTTTGTTTCGAGCTTGAATGTTAATGAACTCAGTTCAGGAAATATTTCCGTGTGCCCGGCGTGTTTTTTGTTCCGTTTTGAGGGAAGAAATTTTGTAAAAATTCTAACGATTCCTTTTGGGAAAATAAATAAAAACCGTTTCGCTTTTTTTTTTCGCCAACCTCTTGCCCGCTAAACAGACTGCAAAAACTGCATTAACATCGCGTGCATCGCTAGCTGGTGCATCGGGAGCCAATTTAGCCATCAAGAAAATGATGAGGGGCATAGGGTATCGCGGCGCGAGTTACACCAATAATGTTGGAAACTGTCTATTTGACGAGAAGTTTGATAAAATCACCATCATGTTAAGGAACTTACAACTAGATGCCTAATACATTGAATCCTCCAAAAATGATAACAAAACAAACAAACATTGTAAGCGTGTGTGGAAAACCATATCAAGCAAGCAACTTGAAAGTAGCACAAAGGGATAAAAAATTTGGTCATAACACACGGTAAAATTAAAACTAACAAAATACTAAAGCAAATGAACATGAGGCACGCTGATGAAATATATGTTTAGTAAAAATAATACAATATAATATATGTTTAGTATGCAAAATAAACATAAGAAAGCTAAATTAATGGCACGATGTCTATTGACTATGCGGAGGATATGTCTAAATAAATAAAAAAAATCTTTAATAGGTAAAACGAATTTACTCGAAAATTTAACTTATTTGCATCAAATAAAACGTTGAACTTAGTTAGAAACAAGATAGTCTATAATGTAGCCTTTCAGACGCAACATCCTTTGACGAAATCGGATTTGAATCGTCAAAGATATGAGTTTGCAAAGTAACAGGTGGCGAAACTCGCGAATATTCTTCAGCAATAGAATATATCTAATATTTGAAAAATTGGATGACATCAAACTCAAAGATTCTACTGAAGTCCTTTCATGCGCTTGAACAATATAAGGAAACGTTCTACCTAAATAAAAGATACTTCAATATCGTAGAAACATCCTTAAACACTTCACATGCTGCAGCCTGTCTACGTCGTCGATTGTTTTGAAAGATACATCCACCGCGCTCTGTTACTCTCCAGCACACTTGAGCAAACTTTGTAAGCAGCACCAGCAGGAGCGAAAGTTTTGCGAGAAACCCTACGAAATCAGATAATTAAAAGCACGATTCCGGGCGGTTGCGATACAGCTCGGATCGGGCAACTGGATCACTGCACGAGACCAGTGAACATACCACCTGTTGGAAGCATTTCCCGAGCAATCACCGCTTACCCACGTGCCTGATTAGATCAGCAAAGTTAGACCAAACTACTCTCGACCGCCGCCCGGACGCTCATCGGGCCATTTCTTCGTAACTGCCCGTAGCTCCCTCGAGCCCGCTCGTTCAATAAACGATTAAATTACAATCCCCGGAACGCTTCCCGGAACCCAAAACGCGGATCACGTTCGTACACGGGAGGGAGAAGCATTTCAAAACCGAAAATCAATTCGACCACCAGGCCCCGGATCGAAATTGCTCGTTTTGCGCGAGTTACGTGCGCTGCCGAAATGGGTCTAACTCGCGGAGATTTGGCAAAACGTTGCGATCGTGTTGGTTTGCCGATTTGCTCATTTTCGCAACGAAATAGCAGGGGCAAATGAGTGGGTGTAACCAGACCAGATTTTCCCGATATGGACGAAACTGAGATAAAACTTCTCGTTGCAGTGAGCAGGCCTAATAATAGTGATTTGTGACTGTCCACATTAAAACTAAATTAAGAATATATCTAAGCACGCGGCGTATTGGTAATATGTGAGAAAGTTTCAAGGCGAACCAAAAATAGAGCAGTTTGTCTAGCAGGGTCTAGAGTCAGGTAGAGAGCAAATCAACAGCGGAAACGATACAAGACGCTCACCGCAACCCGATCCCCTAATCATTGCCTTCCATATATCAACTCGATCGCACACTCTGCAACCCGAGACGCCCGAAAACCACATCTGAGACCGAAAATTCGCGAAATTGGACGAATCCGCAGCCCGCATAAAAACGACCCGAGCATGAGAAAAAACTTGCGAAATCTTTCCATTTCGTCGCCCCTGAAATTGAGGCCATCTGGTTTTGGCATGTCCGCGGCGGGGGAACGAGCTCGAGGTCTTTTGTCTTCTGCCATGATCTCCACGCTGCTCACCAAGACCAAGACTCTTGGCGCTCGGTTTCCGCTAGACGAGGGCATAATCGCGAGCCCGCGAGCAGCGTTCGTCTCGCTGGAGCGTCTGGTGAGATTTATTTGTCCTCGGTCCACACACACACATACTGGTGCCACCTCTGCGAGACACAAATCATCGGAAGGATCGGACGAAAGCTAGCGCCAACAAAGGAAAAAAGCTATGTTAAACACTATGCAAATCGTCAGTGAAATGAATGAAAGAGTGGTTCGAACGAGGGTTGGTGAGAATTGAGACGAGTGAGAAAGGGTTGCATTTTGTACGTGCGATTTATAGTCAGTATAATTATTATATTTCATATTTCATATGAAATAGCAATAATCAACCGATTAGGAGATTAATAATAGTCTTCAAACTATCTTCTTGAAATAGTAGTCCATTAAAGTCATTAATGAGCATATTTCACAAAACTGAAATCATCTTTCTATCCGAAGATGATTCAATAGAAGGGAGACCAAACATTTCCAACAAGCGTTCCCCTTTTTCAAAACTCCATTATAGAGCCGGATACTTTTCGTGCCACCAACCGACCGGGTGGCATCTGCATCGTCCACCGTCCCAAGGCAATGTCAACTAAAGACAATCAAAACATGAAATTCAATCAATCGTTACCGCATCCCGAACACGACCTGCACCAGTTGGGAACGGTCCAGCACAATTCCCATTCACTGTATTGATATTCGGATCCAAGCGGCGACTAGTAGCTCACTCCTGAGTGAGTAGGATAATGATGACTCACTCGTAATCAGACTCGTTTAACAGCTCCCGCTCGTTTATTCTTTTGGGATTCGGATCCCTGCGGCAATTACTTACTCACTCCAGAATAAGTTAGATTATAACGACTCGTAAAAGAATCATTAAAATTCTATAAAGGAGTTAACCCATTCGCTTTATTGCAAAGTAATGAATGAGTTCTTACTCTTTTCTCTCTACTTCTCTCTCTCTTACTCAGTAGGCACATTTCTAGACTCATCCCGTAAAGCCCTTAAGTTAATCTAGCCTGAGATGGACAGAGGGCGTTGAATCTTCTCCCAGAATACCAGGGAAGCAGGAAGCGGATGTAGCTCCTAATAAGTTAGCAGTTCTGATGAAGGTGGTCTAGTTTTATAGTTTGCATGCAAACCTATTGAAAACCATGAATCCTGGATCATACATTCTTGATTATAGAATTATGGAAGACTATAAGCCTGAACATCAGCAGATCTATAAATGCAAAGTGAAACAACATAATTTAGATAAAACTGAAGAATAAATGCAATACACAACATATGTCTAAAGTTTGTTTAAATGTTCTCCAATATTTCTACGCTTGATCCCACTGTCTGACCGGTCACAATTTCTTTTCCACTCCGTCGAACCCCGACGGTCCAGGGATCGCAGTCCCAATCTCGTGCGCAAGGTCTCACTTTAAGTCTTAATTCTTTTCTAACTCGATTTGGATCTGTATCCCGAAACCCTGGGAGGGCAGGGGAACGGCGATATCGCACTATCGCCAACACACTGGCACAAGCCTCCGTACCGTGGACGCATCCCCAAATTGAGGTTCGGTGAGAGTTCTTCGGCCCATGCCCCCTGGACGCACGCGGTCGGGGAACACGGGCGACGCCAGAAATGGCGCTACAAAAAGCACCCATAAATCATGCTTCCCTCGCAGCCAGGGGGTTGGAGAAGGTTCTTCTTGGCCGTTCTCCGGCGCTCCACCCCGCGGGCTCCGTTTGCGTTGTTTGTAGGTTTTGCGCCTTTCGCCTCATGAACGTTTAATGGCTTTCTGGTTCGTTTGCGTGAGGCGCGCGACTCGAAGTTTTCTGTCTCCCACGGCCACATCCTCTCCGGTAGGTGGGTCTGCGTTGGGTGTAAAGGACCCCACAGGAACGCACTGCACCGCCCGGTTGAAAGGACACGCTGGCAGCGATTGCAGTGGAGTGCGGTTCCCTCGTCCCAACCGGCAGTTCGGTTCATTAATTGTTACCGTTTCTGTGCGGTGTGTAGGTAGCTCGCCGCGGGCAGGCCAACGGTTGAGCTTCCATCGCACAACAGCAGCTTCCATCATATTGCCACGGGGCCAACTCCAAGGTTTTTTTTCTATCTGCTGCACGTGCACCACCGGAGACAGCTTTTTCGCTTTCGTTGTTTGCCACCGTCACCGTGACAGGTGAGTCATTTAGTATGTCGATTGTCACGTTTGTCATTTGCACCTCGGTTCGGCCATTCGCTCGGTCTGGTGATACCGGTAAAAACAGCTCCATCAAAAGGCTGTTTATTATCGGAGACTTGCTCCGTCTCCAGAATGGCATTGTTTGTCCGCTTTTTGTGGGGAAGATCTTATGACAGTTTGAGTGTTTTGCTACGGGGGGTTCTCTGGAAGTAGACATCTTTCACTGTTTGATGTGTGAGCAATCGGGAGAATCGTAATGAACTGAAGAAATGTTGTGATTTTTGTTTCCATCACAAAACGAGAACTGATATTTCTGGACTTAAAGTTATTATATGTTAAGTTTTCGCATTCTAGAATATTTTTGGGTTGGTTTTGCACACAATATCATACAGATCGTTACGGGATGTACTGTTATAGCGTTATTATAGCTATTACTACAGAGTTTCCACCGTTTCCAATATCTCCACACAGACACAACATTAAGCTTTTTTAATTATCTTACAAAAAAATCAAGGTGGACTACTAGAAAACCCCTTTTAATATTCTTTAATTTTGCCTATTCATTTGAAACGTTCTCTCCACAATTGACCTGACCACAAGTTATAACTTTTAAACAAAGATATGCAGGCTAAAATTCCTGTCTGACTCTTCTAATGAGACAGGTCTATTTTTGTTGCTATGTTATTGGTTGTTCTATTTTCATCCTATTTCTGACTTATTTTAATCATGTTTAAATCCTCCATCGACTCTAGAACTCTTAAAGTACAAAGATTTCTAGGATTCATCAAGACATGTTCGATTTGTTGATTATTGTAACTTGAAGATCAATTGAGAAAATGTGATAACCTGTTTTTCATTAAAAAAAACTATTTTCCCTATAATTCTATTACTTAAAGTTGAACTATAAGAAAGACTGCATGATTACCCACATTAAATTTTGGTCGGGTTATTTATTTGGTTCCAAAAGAGACTCTGGCATATTCTGCTCCAAGCACAAGCTTGGATAAAAATTATGCTGTGGAACAGCTCCAGTGATCCCGTTGGTCTTGGCCCGCATCATCATCATCGTCGACTCCTATTAGACTAACATATTCCTCCCCTAGTTGCTTGCCACAAAATTGCCGCTCTGCTCGCGAGCCCCTCTCGCTTCTCGATGCGTATCGAAAGGAACGGAACGCAAACACACGCCACGAATAATCATTTCAATCGGGGTTCTGTGTGGAAACCGCGACTTTACCTCCTTCTCGCCTAGACCTATCCTAAGCTAGAAGCGCTCGCTTAGAAGCACCCACAACGCAACCGAAAACGGTGAGTGTTGAGTGGAAAATTTAAAAAACATTGCCATTCAAGGCCAAATTAGTTTCGATCGGTTCGGTCGTTTCGCGATTTTGGCGATCGTTATACGTTTCGCGAAATGTTTCCGAAGGTGGCGGCGTTCGACTGGGTGCTTCTTGTTTTGTTTTTGTTCTTGTTTGCGTTTGCGTTCCGTTCCTTTCGATACGCATCGAGAAGCGAGAGGGGCTCGCGAGCAGAGCGGCAATTTTGTGGCAAGCAACTAGGGGAGGAATATGTTAGTCTAATAGGAGTCGACGATGATGATGATGCGGGCCAAGACCAACGGGATCACTGGAGCTGTTCCACAGCATAATTTTTATCCAAGCTTGTGCTTGGAGCAGAATATGCCAGAGTCTCTTTTGGAACCAAATAAATAATCCGACCAAAATTTAATGTGAGTAATTATGCAGTCTTTCTTATAGTTCAACTTTATGTAATAGAATTATAGTGAAAATAGTTTTTTTTAATGAAAAACAGGTTATCACATTTTCTCAATTGATTAAACTATTCTTCAAGTTACAATAATCAACAAATTGAACATGTCTTGATGAATCCTAGAAATCTTTGTACTTTAAGAGTTTTAGAGTCGATGGAGGATTTAAACATGATTAAAATAAGTCAAAAATAGGATGAAAATAGAACAACCAATAACATAGCAACAAAAATAGACCTGTCTCATTAGAAGAGTCAGACAGGAATTTTAGCCTGCATATCTTTGTTTAAAAGTTATAACTTGTGTTCAGCCCAATTGTGGAGAGAACGGTTCAAATGAATAGGCAAAATTAAAGAATATTAAAAGGGGTTTTCTAGTAGTCCACCTTGATTTTTTTGTAAGATAATTAAAAAAAGCTTAATGTTGTGTCTGTGTGGAGATATTGGAAACGGTGGAAACTCTGTAGTAATAGCTACAATAACGCTATAACAGTACATCCCGTAACGGTCTGTAAAATATTGTGTGCAAATCCAACCCAAAAATATTCTAGAATGCGAAAACTTAACATATAATAACTTTAAGCCCAGAAATATCAGTTCTCGTTTTGTGATGGAAACAAAAATCACAACATTTCTTCAGTTCATTACGATTCTCCCGATTGCTCACACATCAAACAGCGAAAGATGTCTACTTCCAGAGAACCTCCCGGAGCAAAACACTCAAACTGTCATAAGATCTTCCCCACAAAAAGCGGACAAACAATGCCATTCTGGAGACGGAGCAAGTCTCCGATAATAAACAGCCTTTTGATGGAGCTGTTTTTACCGGTATCACCAGACCGAGCGAATGGCCGAACCGAGGTGCAAATGACAAACGTGACAATCGACATACTAAATGACTCACCTGTCACGGTGACGGTGGCAAACAACGAAAGCGAAAAAGCTGTCTCCGGTGGTGCACGTGCAGCAGATAGAAAAAACCTTGGAGTTGGCCCCGTGGCAATATGATGGAAGCTGCTGTTGTGCGATGGAAGCTCAACTTTTGGCCTGCCCGCGGCGAGCTACCTACACACCGCACAGAAACGGTAACAATTAATGAACCGAACTGCCGGTTGGGACGAGGGAACCGCACTCCACTGCAATCGCTGCCAGCGTGTCCTTTCAACCGGGCGGTGCAGTGCGTTCCTGTGGGGTCCTTTACACCCAACGCAGACCCACCTACCGGAGAGGATGTGGCCGTGGGAGACAGAAAACTTCGAGTCGCGCGCCTCACGCAAACGAACCAGAAAGCCATTAAACGTTCATGAGGCGAAAGGCGCAAAACCTACAAACAACGCAAACGGAGCCCGCGGGGTGGAGCGCCAGAGAACGGCCAAGAAGAACCTTCTCCAACCCCCTGGCTCCGAGGGAAGCATGATTTATGGGTGCTTTTTGTAGCGCCATTTCTGGCGTCGCCCGTGTTTCCCGACCGCGTGCGTCCATGGGACATGGGCCGAAGAACTCTCACCGAACCTCAATTTGGGGATGCGTCCACGGTACGGAGGCTTGTGCCAGTGTGTTGGCGATAGTGCGATATCGCCGTTCCCCTGCCCTCCCAGGGCTTCGGGATACAGATCCAAATCAAGTTAGAAAAGAATTAAGACTTAAAGTGAGACCTTGCGCACGAGATTGGGACTGCGATCCCTGGACCGTCGGGGTTCGACGGAGTGGAAAAGAAATTGTGACCGGTCAGACAGTGGGATCAAGCGTAGAAATATTGGAGAACATTTAAACAAACTTTAGACATATGTTGTGTATTGCATTTATTCTTCAGTTTTATCTAAATTATGTTGTTTCACTTTGCATTTATAGATCTGCTGATGTTCAGGCTTATAGTCTTCCATAATTCTATAATCAAGAATGTATGATCCAGGATTCATGGTTTTCAATAGGTTTGCATGCAAACTATAAAACTAGACCACCTTCATCAGAACTGCTAACTTATTAGGAGCTACATCCGCTTCCTGCTTTCCGGCTATTCTGGGAAAAGATTCAACGCCCTCTGTCCATCTCAGGCTAGATTAACTTAAGGGCTTTACGGGATGAGTCTAGAAATGTGCCTACTGAGTAAGGAGTGGAAAAGAAATTGTGACCGGTCAGACAGTGGGATCAAGCGTAGAAATATTGGAGAACATTTAAACAAACTTTAGACATATGTTGTGTATTGCATTTATTCTTCAGTTTTATCTAAATTATGTTGTTTCACTTTGCATTTATAGATCTGCTGATGTTCAGGCTTATAGTCTTCCATAATTCTATAATCAAGAATGTATGATCCAGGATTCATGGTTTTCAATAGGTTTGCATACAAACTATAAAACTAGACCATCTTCATCAGAACTGCTAACTTATTAGGAGCTACATCCGCTTCCTGCTTTCCGGCTATTCTGGGAAAAGATTCAACGCCCTCTGTCCATCTCAGTCTAGATTAACTTAAGGGTTTTACGGGATGAATCTAGAGATGTGCTTACTGAGTAAGAGTGAATGAATGAGTTAAATCTATGCAATAAATCGAATGGGTTAACTCCTTATATAGAATTTTATTGACTTTTTAACGAGTCGTTATAATCTAACTTTCTCTGGAGTGAGTAATTATCTGACTTGGAGTTAGTCTTTATAATCTTACTCACTCACTAGTGAGTTGCTAGTCGCCTATTGGATCTGAATGTCAATACAGTGAATGGGAGTTGTAAAACTAGTGGGAGTTGCTAAATTAGTGGCATTACGACTGAGCCGTCATAATCTAACTCGCTTGTTTTACGACCCCTATTCACTCTCTTGGAATTCGGATACCTACAATTACTTGAGTCTCGTTCGTAATCGAGTTAGATTATAACGACTCTTAAAAGAGTTGCTAAACGAATCCGATTCGATGTCGTGAGTAAGTGTGAATTCACTCCATGAAAGGAGCCCGGTCATCCAGCTAAATGGGTTATCCGTTGTCATTCCACAGGCATGACTAGCCTATCAGAGGCTAACAATACACTATGCAATACTAAGGCATAAACGAACATCTGATAGAGCTTGTAATGATGGAGGCTCCATATCTGACAATGTGCG
>KZ073201.1:3119-13517 GCA_002091845.1 Anopheles cracens
TACTTCTTGAGCTTTGCATTGCCGATTAACTATGTTTAGTTGTCGCGCTTCAAGTGGCTTATTTTTGAGACCATCACAAGTGGGCATTATTACTGGAATGTGTTCCTCAAACACGGTTCGATTACGCACATCCGGAGACGTGCATGCCAATAACGTACGTAAAGAAATGATCTGCAATTGAATTGCATTACGTTATTTGTAGCATCATTAAAAGATCATTGTAATATCACTGTATTGTATTTCATAGCTATTTTAGAACTTGTCCCAGATAATGTATGTGTATGTATAACAATTTGTATATGTAACAATTTTTCGACGTAAAAACATGACACAAGACTTTTTTTGCCTTCTCTCAAAACGAATGAACATTTAAAGTAGGCAAAAACGTGCAACAATCGCGCAATTAAGTAGAAGCAATTTCAAGCGTCCGATTTTAGATGCCTGGCATTGCATCAGCCCAAAAGTATGCAATTTGCATGACACACGCTGTAATGAGATATTATTTACGTTTTGTTTGCACAGTCTCAACTCAATAAGACCAGATCAGACTATCACATGAAGTTTAGCGTAATACATTGCACATTCACTTGTTTGCACTGGATATTACTTAAAGGAGCACTTTTAGTACAGAAACATTAGTTTAATTGTATTACATGGACTAAGCAAAGCTCATTTTTTGATGGGATGAGACTTAATTCAGATGAGAGCTGATGAGAACTTTAATTACTTGGTTTGCCCGTAAACTAATCCACAGTATTTCCTCATGAAGTATTAACTTTGACGTGTCGGGTTTTATTGAAAACATGAGGCAATACTAACTCAAAGTAGCATTAACATTTGTAATCCGTTATGACCTTTTATTAGCTTTTCCCTGATTTTTTGTTTTAACTCCAACGAGATTACCTTCAAAATGTCTCAAATTTCTGTACTATTAAATTTTTACTTGGCCTTACTTAGAGGCTTATGACACTTTAGCTGTTCTGCTTGCTCTGATGTTCAAGTAAATTGAATCCCATGTTTCACTCTTGTTATCCAATTCGAATTGATGATCATAAATCACTTTCAATGTGTCATAACGGATTTTGAACGATTTGTTTCCAGTTAGGTGCTCTCTACCATCCGTCCTAATTTTGCGGCACAGCCGGGATCAGAGATTAGATGGTAACGGTCGCGTTGCCAAGGTTACCGAAGTCGAAGCACAGTCACCGTCCCTGGTCGATAGTCTTGTTTCTTCACCCGTTTAGTGCGCTTTTCTTTTCCAATTTCGCCTGTTAACGCCGCAAGATAAAGGAAAAAACGCGTACGAACAAAACAGCTACCCGGTTGTTATCATTTCACTCCGATAACTCTCGAACGCACTGATTGTGAGATGGGTGATTCGCAGACGTCGATAGGTACTCGAGGGAAACTGTGTGCACTGTGCACCGAATCAAAACACCAGACGTAGCATCGCACACACCACAGCACCGCGAAACACGTGTGTCGGGCCAAGTGGGTGGACTTGGGGGCCGGATGCGTCACTGAGTTCTTGCGTCCCGAAACACTCACACGCACACGACCCACTACCAGCGACCAGCGATACTAACTTCGAGCGGGACCAGCATGCCGACGTTCTGCACCAAACTCCGCACGCCCCGATCGTTGAGCCGCAGGTTGGACAGATCCAGCGCGTGGTTGCCCGGGCGCACGGTGAGCCGGCCGTCCTCCGTCACCCAGGGCAGGTAGTTGTTCGCCTGGCCGAGCAAACACTCCGGCTGGCCCTGCTCGGTGCTGGAGCCGACGTGGAACGCACTCAGCGGGATGTTGTACCGCGCGCCCGGACTGCGCGGCAGGTAGTTGCGCCAGCCATTGCCGAAACAGTGGTAGCTGCCACCGCAACCGAGCAGATCGCAGTCGGTCGGGTCAACGGGCGTGCTGGCCCACGCCTCACCGGAACGGCTCGGGCGGAACGCACTCTCGGGCAGCAGTACGAGCAGCAGGACCAGCAGGACGGTGAGGTTCCGGTAGGTCTCGGGCACTTCCATTCGAACGCTACGCGCTACCAACTCTCCGGACGAACCGTTGGTAAGGCACTGAGTACGGGGGTGGACCAGCACAGGTTATCGCAGTCGACGTCCGGTAGTGACCGAAGCCCTTATCGCTGGTCCACTGGTCAGTGGACGGTCGTTAGCGCAAATTATCTGATAGTGACGGCTGCTATCGGGCGGCGCGCGAGCGCGCTCCGACCGCGATGATAAGCTGGGCCCGACGTGATACCTGCGCCAGGACGATGCCATCGTCATCGCATACTCGGAACGAGCCCGGTGCGCGAGGAAGTTACTCGAGGCGGCGTTTCGCCCCCGGTGCTTAGTGGTTAGTGATGAGTTGAAGTCTCTGCCGTTGTGTTTCATTCACGATTAAGATACGGTGGGTACCATAACTATATGGCCATCTGTTTGTATTTTTAGAATAAAACGAAAACTTAAAGAGATAAATGAAAAAGATGATCTACTAAGTTGTAGTAAATACGCAAACACATCTTTTCATTATTTTTACACATTTTTATGCACATAATTACTACTTTGTTTACCATGTACAAAATTTATTCATGTAATACAACCAATACTGCAAATGAATTATTGTTTCGATGCAAGAAATCCTGTTTAAATTCGCTTAACGATACACGAAATTTAAAATAACCCTAAACACCATAGGACAATTTTTGAATGATGTTTTTCAAAAGTCTTATGTCTCCTTCCATTTAAACTTTTGATTCTGGATTCAAAGTTTCGTGTATTTTTGTTTTTAATATTTCTTATTGGTAGCAGGTTTTACTTTTGTTACTGTCATAACGCTGCAAAGATAACCTTTCCATATGTGATGCAAATCGTTTAAAAATGCGTCGTTAAATTCGAAAAAAAAGGAGTCATCAATTGAATTACATTGCACAAGCATCTCCGGAGCTAAGGCCCAAACCCCGTACTGACAACAATAGACTGCGGACCCCTTATTCTATAAAAACAGATGATCGTATAGTTATGTTATGTACTGTAGTAATCGTAGTGTTTCGTCGAACACCTATCTCGGCAGGTACGTGCTGATAACAAATAAATGGCCAAGACTACGCGTGCACGTGAAAGAAGAGTTGAGCACTTGTTTACCTAACCAGATCTTCGATTTGTTTACAACTACCCTCTTTTGTGGTGGAGGCTTGTGGTGTAATGGCCGATAAATTTGATAGGTCTAGGGAGGCGGTTTTAAAATGCCAATTAAGAACGGCTACGGCCCGTTGCATTTGGAGCTATAGACACGCCAATAAAACAATCACAAATCTGGCCCACGCTTCCGCACAATTTTTGCACTTTACGATCGGATTGCGAGCTGATCGCGAGATAAGGTGAGAGGGTATCTTTTCATTTAGAGTTTCACATGACGTTTTAACTTGATGTACTGTACGCATAGTACACACAGCTACCATTAAAAGAGAGAGTGGATTATTACTTCTTTAATAAGTTATGAACCCATTTATTATATTTTCTTGCATTTTTTACGTATGCATTTAATGTTGTTTTTTCAAAAATCGACAATAAAGATAAGATTATTACAACTTTTAATTGTGCCACAAGCAAAGCCATAAACAATGTCTAATATTCTGTGAACTAATCAATTAAAACCAATATTTTCAAATTAAACCACAATTCGTTCTATGCGCAAATTTGCATTTGGCGTTATTGTTACACCGTTTCAGTGGTGAGCAAATGCACGTAAATACCACAACCTCAGAGTGTCAGTTTTTGGTGTTGAGGTGATGGAGATGTAAATATTGTGAGAATAATGTTTATATATACACCATAACCGGTGTCAAACCACTGTTTACGAGACGGTCTTTTGGTAGTTGTCAACTCATCGTCTACATCGTCTTGTTGTTATGTGGTGGAGGTTGAGGTTATGGTCATGGAGAAAAATTTATAAATAAAGCGAAGGACGCAACAACTGGCCTCTTTCTTCAACGAAACAAAAAAAAAACAAAAACAAAACAAAACTGTAAATATACTTTAATATTGGCAAGGTTAATCAAGGGAAGATTGTATTTCTTTATCGGCCAAATTAGACTATTAGTGCTCTTATAACTCTCCTTGGATGCAAATTGTGGATATAGTGTTTGGACGTATTTAGTATCAGCCATTTTCTTTTTGTTAGCAATGCTTTATGTGAAAAAATGTTATATATATTCTGGTAAAATTTCTATAAAAATGCTGAATTTGTCTTTTTGGGATCGTTTATGATGACATTTTACACTTTCAGCTCATGAACTTTTGCATTGTTATAGAAATCATTGTTATAGAAATGTTTTAGGCAGGAAAAAGTGCGCATTGCTATCGTAGGCAAATATATAAAAACAGAGAATATATGAAGTCATTTAAAAATAAACATTTTACTGGAACAATTGATGTTTAAAACAGTAAAGAAACATGAAAAAAACATATCTTGTAAATAATAAAATGACAGAAAAAACATAAAAGAGAAAAAATAAATAGTTAAACCATACTTCAGATGGAGTCATTGATAAGATCGAGATTTATATCATGTAGATTGTGTATATAGAATATCACGATAGATAATACCTAATATTTACACTTTAAAGATGTAGAGACTTAATCAATGAAGCAAAGTGAAAATTCAAGTATACACACGATTGAGATTTTATCGAAAGAGAGAACATCGACAGAACGAATTGTAAACTTATTTAAACAGTTTTTGCGAATAATGCTCCATTGGAAGAGTTCTATTTCGCATTATTCATCGTCATGCAGTTGTTATTTAATGTGCCATATTCTAGTATTAATATTAAACAATATTTTTCGTTCAAGAATTGGTCATTTGAAAGGTAAAGACAATCCACTATTTAAGGCACATCATTTTGAGCTTGTGTAATAAAGCATATCATGTATTTTATCTTTTTATTTCATGTTTTACATTTTATTGGTCGTTATTCGCGTACTTCCTTAATTTCAATCCTCGTGTAGGTCTCCCCGAACGCGTTTGCCTAGAACTAACCCTGTCGGACCGAAAACTTCGTCTCTTCGGCCGGCCAACATCCATATGCGACCACTAGTAGACCGCTGCATCAAGATCGATCGCGTATGTCCGCGTGCATGATCTCATGTGTCTCCTGCGCGCAGGAGCATCGAGCGCGATCGCTGAACCGGTTTCCTCGACGCGTTCCGTCCGGTGGCATTGAAAACCGATCATCCTTGTCCGTGGAGAAAACAATGCGCGGCGAGATAAGAAAACCCACCTGCATTTCGGCGCACAATGCGCCGGATCGGAAACCGGCTGAACTTGAAACTCGCTGCTGGAGAAGGTCGGTGAAATGCGCCTAGCAGAAGCACAGCTACCATTAAAAGAGAGAGTGGATTACTACCTCTTTAATAAGTTATGAACCCATTTATTATATTTTCTTGCATTTTTTAAGTACGCGAATAACGACCAATAAAATGTAAAACATGAAATAAAAAGATAAAATACATGATATGCTTTATTACACAAGCTCAAAATGATGTGCCTTAAATAGTGGATTGTCTTTACCTTTCAAATGACCAATTCTTGAACGAAAAATATTGTTTAATATTAATACTAGAATATGGCACATTAAATAACAACTGCATGACGATGAATAATGCGAAATAGAACTCTTCCAATGGAGCATTATTCGCAAAAACTGTTTAAATAAGTTTACAATTCGTTCTGTCGATGTTCTCTCTTTCGATAAAATCTCAATCGTGTGTATACTTGAATTTTCACATTGCTTCATTGATTAAGTCTCTACATCTTTAAAGTGTAAATATTAGGTATTATCTATCGTGATATTCTATATACACAATCTACATGATATAAATCTCGATCTTATCAATGACTCCATCTGAAGTATGGTTTAACTATTTATTTTTTCTCTTTTATGTTTTTTCTGTCATTTTATTATTTACAAGATATGTTTTTTTCATGTTTCTTTACTGTTTTAAACATCAATTGTTCCAGTAAAATGTTTATTTTTAAATGACTTCATATATTCTCTGTTTTTATATATTTGCCTACGATAGCAATGCGCACTTTTTCCTGCCTAAAACATTTCTATAACAATGATTTCTATAACAATGCAAGAGTTCATGAGCTGAAAGTGTAAAATGTCATCATAAACGATCCAAAAAAGACAAATTCAGCATTTTTATAGAAAATTTACCAGAATATATGTAACATTTTTTCACATAAAGCATTGCTAACAAAATGGAAATGGCTGATACTAAATACGTCCAAACACTATATCCACAATTTGCATCCAAGGAGAGTTATAAGAGCACTAATAGTCTAATTTGGCCGATAAAGAAATACAATCTTCCCTTGATTAACCTTGCCAATATTAAAGTATATTTACGGTTTTGTTTTGTTTTGTTTTTGTTTCGTTGAGGAAAGAGGCCAGTTGTTGCGTCCTTCGCTTTATTTATAAATTTTTCTCCATGACCATAACCTCAACCTCCACCACATAACAACAAGACGATGTAGACGATGAGTTGACAACTACCAAAAGACCGTCTCGTAAACAGTGGTTTGACACCGGTTATGGTGTATATATAAACATTATTCTCACAATATTTACATCTCCATCACCTCAACACCAAAAACTGACACTCTGAGGTTGTGGTATTTACGTGCATTTGCTCACCACTGAAACGGTGTAACAATAACGCCAAATGCAAATCTGCGCAAAGAACGAATTGTGGTTTAATTTGAAATGGGTTTGTTTATGGCTTTGCTTGTGGCACAATTAAAAGTTGTAATAATCTTATCTTTTTTTTTCGATTTTTGAAAAAAAACAACATTGAATACATACGTAAAAAATGCAAGAAAATATAATAAATGGGTTCATAACTTATTAAAGAGGTAGTAATCCACTCTCTCTTTTAATGGTAGCTGTGTGTACTATGCGTACGATACATCAAGTTGAAACGTCCTGTGAAACTCTGAATGAAAAGATACCCTCTCACCTTATCTCGCGATCAGCTCGCAATCCGATCGTAAAGTGCAAAAATTGTGCGGAAGCGTGGGCCAGATTTGTGATTGTTTTATTGGCGTGTCTATAGCTCCAAATGCAACGGGCCGTAGCCGTTCTTAATTGGCATTTTAAAACCGCCTCCCTAGACCTATCAAATTTATCGGCCATTACACCACAAGCCTCCACCACAAAAGAGGGTAGTTGTAAACAAATCGAAGATCTGGTTAGGTAAACAAGTGCTCAACTCTTCTTTCACGTGCACGCGTAGTCTTGGCCATTTATTTGTTATCAGCACGTACCTGCCGAGATAGGTGTTCGACGAAACACTACGATTACTACAGTACATAACATAACTATACGATCATCTGTTTTTATAGAATAAGGGGTCCGCAGTTTATTGTTGTTAGTACGAGGTTTGGGCCTTAGCTCCGGAGATGCTTGTGCAATGTAATTCAATTGATGACTCCTTTTTTTTCGAATTTAACGACGCATTTTTAAACGATTTGCATCACATATGGAAAGGTTATCTTTGCAGCGTTATGACAGTAACAAAAGTAAAACCTGCTACCAATTAAAAATATTAAAAACAAAAATACACGAAACTTTGAATCCAGAATCAAAAGTTTAAATGGAAGGAGACATAAGACTTTTGAAAAACATCATTCAAAAATTGTCCTATGGTGTTTAGGGTTATTTTAAATTTCGTGTATCGTTAAGCGAATTTAAACAGGATTTCTTGCATCGAAACAATAATTCATTTGCAGTATTGGTTGTATTACATGAATAAATTTTGTACATGGTAAACAAAGTAGTAATTATGTGCATAAAAATGTGTAAAAATAATGAAAAGATGTGTTTGCGTATTTACTACAACTTAGTAGATCATCTTTTTCATTTATCTCTTTAAGTTTTCGTTTTATTCTAAAAATACAAACAGATGGCCATATAGTTATGGTACCCACCGTATCTTAATCGTGAATGAAACACAACGGCAGAGACTTCAACTCATCACTAACCACTAAGCACCGGGGGCGAAACGCCGCCTCGAGTAACTTCCTCGCGCACCGGGCTCGTTCCGAGTATGCGATGACGATGGCATCGTCCTGGCGCAGGTATCACGTCGGGCCCAGCTTATCATCGCGGTCGGAGCGCGCTCGCGCGCCGCCCGATAGCAGCCGTCACTATCAGATAATTTGCGCTAACGACCGTCCACTGACCAGTGGACCAGCGATAAGGGCTTCGGTCACTACCGGACGTCGACTGCGATAACCTGTGCTGGTCCACCCCCGTACTCAGTGCCTTACCAACGGTTCGTCCGGAGAGTTGGTAGCGCGTAGCGTTCGAATGGAAGTGCCCGAGACCTACCGGAACCTCACCGTCCTGCTGGTCCTGCTGCTCGTACTGCTGCCCGAGAGTGCGTTCCGCCCGAGCCGTTCCGGTGAGGCGTGGGCCAGCACGCCCGTTGACCCGACCGACTGCGATCTGCTCGGTTGCGGTGGCAGCTACCACTGTTTCGGCAATGGCTGGCGCAACTACCTGCCGCGCAGTCCGGGCGCGCGGTACAACATCCCGCTGAGTGCGTTCCACGTCGGCTCCAGCACCGAGCAGGGCCAGCCGGAGTGTTTGCTCGGCCAGGCGAACAACTACCTGCCCTGGGTGACGGAGGACGGCCGGCTCACCGTGCGCCCGGGCAACCACGCGCTGGATCTGTCCAACCTGCGGCTCAACGATCGGGGCGTGCGGAGTTTGGTGCAGAACGTCGGCATGCTGGTCCCGCTCGAAGTTAGTATCGCTGGTCGCTGGTAGTGGGTCGTGTGCGTGTGAGTGTTTCGGGACGCAAGAACTCAGTGACGCATCCGGCCCCCAAGTCCACCCACTTGGCCCGACACACGTGTTTCGCGGTGCTGTGGTGTGTGCGATGCTACGTCTGGTGTTTTGATTCGGTGCACAGTGCACACAGTTTCCCTCGAGTACCTATCGACGTCTGCGAATCACCCATCTCACAATCAGTGCGTTCGAGAGTTATCGGAGTGAAATGATAACAACCGGGTAGCTGTTTTGTTCGTACGCGTTTTTTCCTTTATCTTGCGGCGTTAACAGGCGAAATTGGAAAAGAAAAGCGCACTAAACGGGTGAAGAAACAAGACTATCGACCAGGGACGGTGACTGTGCTTCGACTTCGGTAACCTTGGCAACGCGACCGTTACCATCTAATCTCTGATCCCGGCTGTGCCGCAAAATTAGGACGGATGGTAGAGAGCACCTAACTGGAAACAAATCGTTCAAAATCCGTTATGACACATTGAAAGTGATTTATGATCATCAATTCGAATTGGATAACAAGAGTGAAACATGGGATTCAATTTACTTGAACATCAGAGCAAGCAGAACAGCTAAAGTGTCATAAGCCTCTAAGTAAGGCCAAGTAAAAATTTAATAGTACAGAAATTTGAGACATTTTGAAGGTAATCTCGTTGGAGTTAAAACAAAAAATCAGGGAAAAGCTAATAAAAGGTCATAACGGATTACAAATGTTAATGCTACTTTGAGTTAGTATTGCCTCATGTTTTCAATAAAACCCGACACGTCAAAGTTAATACTTCATGAGGAAATACTGTGGATTAGTTTACGGGCAAACCAAGTAATTAAAGTTCTCATCAGCTCTCATCTGAATTAAGTCTCATCCCATCAAAAAATGAGCTTTGCTTAGTCCATGTAATACAATTAAACTAATGTTTCTGTACTAAAAGTGCTCCTTTAAGTAATATCCAGTGCAAACAAGTGAATGTGCAATGTATTACGCTAAACTTCATGTGATAGTCTGATCTGGTCTTATTGAGTTGAGACTGTGCAAACAAAACGTAAATAATATCTCATTACAGCGTGTGTCATGCAAATTGCATACTTTTGGGCTGATGCAATGCCAGGCATCTAAAATCGGACGCTTGAAATTGCTTCTACTTAATTGCGCGATTGTTGCACGTTTTTGCCTACTTTAAATGTTCATTCGTTTTGAGAGAAGGCAAAAAAAGTCTTGTGTCATGTTTTTACGTCGAAAAATTGTTACATATACAAATTGTTATACATACACATACATTATCTGGGACAAGTTCTAAAATAGCTATGAAATACAATACAGTGATATTACAATGATCTTTTAATGATGCTACAAATAACGTAATGCAATTCAATTGCAGATCATTTCTTTACGTACGTTATTGGCATGCACGTCTCCGGATGTGCGTAATCGAACCGTGTTTGAGGAACACATTCCAGTAATAATGCCCACTTGTGATGGTCTCAAAAATAAGCCACTTGAAGCGCGACAACTAAACATAGTTAATCGGCAATGCAAAGCTCAAGAAGTA
>KZ073201.1:19112-54731 GCA_002091845.1 Anopheles cracens
TTGGTCAAAAGGTGGGGCCCCAAAAGGATGGGTGGAGAAATGAGCTGCGCGTAAAGATTCACGCAAGGAAACCAGGAAGAGACTTTCGGGGTGTTGTTCGGTTCGCATGTTTTATTGTGCATGTATTGCTTGCTGGATAAGTTGAAGTTTGTATTGAGCTCGAGAATAATATAAGCAATATATTGTCTGAAATATTGTGAAAACTTGATAAAAGTAGTCCAACTAGTCCGACAACATTTGATTATTTCAAACACGTTAATTCATCTTTTAATGTTTATTGACCTTACATATGCCATTTTATATATTTTAATTGCTTCACTATAAAAATACCTGCCTATTTTAAATACTTTGAATTTTCTTCCGTCAGTTTTATTAAAATTTGTATAAAAATAGTTAAAATTTGTAAAGAGAATGAGAAGATAATGAAGATATAGAAAAAGACAATGAAATGAAAAAGATAATGATAACGAAAAGAAGGCAATGAAAATTTTCAATTAACCTTAAATGCCGGAAGCATGTTACAACAGCATCGTAGCTTAAATAATGTTAATATGTTTTGAATATCTAAATTTCCTTCGAATAAAATCTGATGCATACGAGATGGGCTAGAACAAACAAGAGATTTTCGTTTATTTCCAAATAAACAAGAAGTGTTTCACTTGTATCAATAATATTAATAGTTGAGGTTAAACAAAAATGTATCTAAAAATGTAAATAATTATAGTGAAAAATATAAATTAAAAAAATATACATGCAAAATCGGTCATATACAACATAATGTGTAAAGTTAGATCGTTTTTGTTGGAAGACCCGTGCAATAACAACATCCATAAATCACGGTAAATTAGCAAAAAAAAGCCTGGAAAAACAATCAACAAACTTGGTGGACCATCACGTGATCAAAGTGACCGACTTGCCGTATCCTCTGTGGCCACTGCCAGTCCGTGACCCATCTTTGTCATTGCATGAGTGAGCAAATTCGACAACCGCAGAACATGTGGTGGAGAAGATGCGTGAACAAACATCGATTCCCGGAGCTTCGACGGAGGTTCAACGACTCGCGGAAACAATACCGTGGATGATCGAGAGCAGTTTTACGACGAGTGAAATGGATCAAGAATGTTGAGGTTCAGCTAGTTTCATTCACAGAGGGTTTTCGTCTGACTTTCGTTAACTTCTTTAGCGGAGCTTCTTTCTGGGAATTGTTTGCACGTTACGACACGTTATGAAATATTCATGATCGGAGTTTCGATCCGAGCTTGTATTGCCAAAATAGGTGCGTAGGAGTTTAGGACAAACAAGCTATCAATTCGTTACGCAATATGATACAAAATAAACCACCTCGTATCAGCTGTTTCTCCGGCGTCTGACGATGATTCACTCCACCGTGCGAGACGTCATCCTTCGCACGCTACGAAAACAAACAACAAACTCACCGCGTCAGTCGCGCCGGTCGGCAGAACCAAGCATGGAAAAACAATCAACAAACTTGGTGGACCATCACGTGATCAAAGTGACCGACTTGCCGTATCCTCTGCCAGCCACTGCCAGTCCGTGACCCATCTTTGTCATTGCATGAGTGAGCAAATTCGACAACCGCAGAACATGTGGTGGAGAAGATGCGTGAACAAACATCGATTCCCGGAGCTTCGACGGAGGTTCAACGACTCGCGGAAACAATACCGTGGATGATCGAGAGCAGTTTTACGACGAGTGAAATGGATCAAGAATGTTGAGGTTCAGCTAGTTTCATTCACAGAGGGTTTTCGTCTGACTTTCGTTAACTTCTTTAGCGGAGCTTCTTTCTGGGAATTGTTTGCACGTTACGACACGTTATGAAATATTCATGATCGGAGTTTCGATCCGAGGTTGTATTGCCAAAATCGGTGTGTAGGAGTTTAGGACGCACAAGCTATCAATTCGTTACGCAATACGATACAAAATAAACCACCTCGTATCAGCTGTTTCTCCGGCGTCTGGCGATGATTCACTCCACCGTGCGAGACGTCATCCTTCGCACGCTACGAAAACAAACAACAAACTCACCGCGTCAGTCGCGCCGGTCGGCAGAACCGGCTTGGCGAAATCTGCATAACATTGAAAACCGGGCGTGGGTAACGCGCCGCCACGCGAGGTTCGTTGTCTGCCGGTTTGGCGCTCAGCTCTTTCGAATCGTAGCGTGCCGTGCTAGCGGTTGTTTACAACCGCGCGCCCGACGCCGTGCAATATAATTTATTCCCATGGCTGCTGCGATCGCTCGGCTGCCGGCTTCCCCCGGCTACCGGAAGAAGAATGGAAACAGAATGGAGGTTTAATTTTTCTTCTTCATCTGCGTGCGCAAGATCCGGATCCAGGCACGATTAGTTTGTTTACAATTTGAATTGACGAACCAGTGCGACTGTTTGGGTGGTTATTTCTGTGGGGTTTTCCCCATGAACAAAACGCGTGAGCTACTTGAGCGAGTGAAGGAACACTTCAAGCAGCCTCCTGTGGGCTATGGGCATTCATTTAGAATCGAAAAAAGAACACGCTGTACTTCTCTCGAATAAATCCTGCCTCAATTGCGCAACAACTGAAACAAGTAGGAGACTAATGAAGGATTGAAGGGATGATTCGTTGGACCCGGTTAAACTTCCTAGGGACAATTGTGCGGATGTTGGTTTTTTATATATTTTTATTCTACAAAATTATCCAACTCCGTTCGAGGGCTTGGTTGTTAATGACCCATAGTATTCCGCGAATCATCAGCAATTCATTTGCTGGCATGCGATGGCTCGTACTTGTTCGCTGACGGATGTTTGATAATGATCTTTTTCCAAACGATCTGCAAAGCGAGTGGTCGATAGCGGATTGGGGGAAAAAAGGTTCAAGAGTGAGGTAGAATTAAAACAACCTCTTCAGAGACACACTGCTGGGAAAGAAGACGCACAGCTTCAAATGGTGCTGGTGATACACAAAGCACGATTAGTTTGTTTACAATTTGAATTGACGAACCAGTGCGACTGTTTGGGTGGTTATTTCTGTGGGGTTTTCCCCATGAACAAAACGCGTGAGCTACTTGAGCGAGTGAAGGAACACTTCAAGCAGCCTCCTGTGGGTTATGGGCATTCATTGAGGACAGAAAAAAGAACACGCTGTACTCCTCTCGAATAAATCCTGCCTCAATTGCGCAACAACTGAAACAAGTAGGAGACTAATGAAGGATTAAAGGGATGATTCGTTGGGCCCGGTTTAACTCCCTAGGGCCAATTGTGCGGATGTTGGTTTTTTATATATTTTATTCTACAAAATTATCCAACTCCGTTCGAGGGCTTGGTTGTTAATGACCCATAGTATTCCGCGAATCATCAGCAATTCATTTGCTGGCATGCGATGGCTCGTACTTGTTTGCTGACGGATGTTTGATAATGATCTTTTTCCAAACGATCTGCAAAGCGAGTGGTCGATAGCGGATTGGGGGAAAAAAGGTTCAAGAGTGAGGTAGAATTAAAACAACCTCTTCAGAGACACACTGCTGGGAAAGAAGACGCACAGCTTCAAATGGTGCTGGTGATACACAAATCGTAACGATTTCGGCGTCGTGTTGAGATTTTATATCAAACTCGAGATTAAGAGTATTTAGTTTTGTTGGTAGAAGTGTGTGTGTGTGTTTTTTTGTTGCTGTATGTCTCTTCTTGGTCGCAAAGCCAGCAAGCCACATAAAGAAAAAAAACTCGTTCTAGGATGTAACCCTGCTCTACCGTGACAAATTGGGCAGCCGGTAGCGGGTCGAGAGTCAAAATCGCTGCTCTGCGTGTATGTTTTTTTTCGGCACCGTTTTACGATCAGCTCTTTTTAATTTGTTTTCTGGGCAAGCTTTTGCTGGATGCGATGGAATTATCTTTCTTAGTATCGACGAGAATAACAAATAAGGAACCTGTAATTAACGTTTATAATGGTTTGAAAATCGTTGCTGATTAGAAAATAATAATAATGATCATGCACGGAAACAAATCATCAATTTACCTTCAAGCTGTTTATTGAGAATGAAGTGAGCAAAACCAACCAAAAACCAAAACAATGTAGTCAAAATCATCTCAGAATAAAGATTAGGTGATGAAAAGGTTAATGCATTGTAATGAATGAATATACCCTAGTGCATTATGTACTTCGGGGCAAAAAATTCTTTCACACAAACATCCAATCAATGTGTTTACTCATTTAAATATATGCGATGGTAACTTGTCAAAAGTTTATTCAAGCTCAGTAAGTATGTAAGCATTTAAAGTTTTTGTTAGTATTTTTATTTCCTTTAATTTTGAGTTTGTCGGTAACACGTCGAAACAAACAAATGTCGGTAACACAATCGACATTTATCCATGAAATCACTTTTAGGATAAGAAATAATGCTTAGATTCAGGAACCTTGGATAAAGACTAAACTATGTAAGCCAAAGAGGCTCGATATGAATAAGAAATGAATAAATGTTACAAAGTATGCATATTGTATTTCTGTAGGTAAGTATGAATGTATTCCGGACTGATTTATTCACGGTTCTATAAATAAATAAACTTTATGAGTTTTATGTGAACAGGAATTCCAAGTTGTTTTCTCTTTACTAAGCCTGTATTAAATAATATTTACGATTTCTCTATTTAGTATCAATACGTTTGTAGTATCAACATTTCTAGAATTAGATAAGAAGCTAAGGTGTACAAATTTTAGCTGAAAAAGACAAGCATCAAGTTGCTCTACGTATGAATACATGGTCAAACTTTTTTTCTAATAGAAAAAAGTTTATTGTACGTAGAGAAAATATATGAAAAAATATGATCAACAATACTTATTCAGTTAATTCTTTACAATTGATATGCTTACTGAAATGTTTAATGTTTTTGTTATCATATCAATTTGATTTTTATGCTAAGGAATTTAAATTTACTCTCTGTCTGGAAGCTTCCGAATAGATTGATCATCCCTTTGATTTTCGTTATGTCATTTTAATTATCCACTTCATCCATTATCAAACATTGGTTGGGTCCGAACGATGCAATGCGTTACGCATGATGCTTTAAAGTATGCGCATTGTGCTTCATAAGGTATTAACAATACATTGAAGTGCATATTTACTGCAAAAAAAAACCATTAACAAAGCGTTGGTGTTGCGTATTTTCGATGAAAATTCACTTAATTTGCCTAGATGTATGTAATAGTTATGTAGAACAACAAATTAGTAATACATAAGTAACGAAGGATATGACAAGTTGACTGCTTGGTACGACTGCATTAACATTTGAATTGCTACAGAGCTTTCATAAGCCAAATGGCAGCCATAGGGTTATGTATTCAAAGCTACTGCATCAATCATTCATTGTGAATGAAAAAATGGAAAAACGATTCGAGTTCATATTTTTTTGTTTTAACACACTTTGTCTGAGTCTGTCTGTTGTTGAAACATGTAATGAAGATTATTATGCAGAAAAGAACATTAATGTAAACGTTTTCGGCTAAGAGTATATATATTATTAATTATTTTTTTATCTTATTTGTATCGTTTCATTGCTTAATTAGTTTTGTAATAAACGAAGATTAATGACCGCAAAGGATTGAATAACATCTGAAAGTTCCCATGTGCATAAATTGCAAATTTTGGCAAAATACATTGTTCTCTAAAGTAATTCCAACGCAACTGTTTAGAATTTTGGGTGGATATACGAATCCTCCCCACGGGCCGTGCCTAAACTGCTCAAAAGAAGATGATTTTCCAATCACGCCCGAAGCCGGCCTCTCGGTTTGATTGTTATTCTGTCTCGCTTCGTACTTACCCCTTACGCTTTTCAATCAAATTCGCATTGAGATTTCGGCAGATTGGCTCTTTCGGTACATCTTGGAGTACCTCCTTCTCGGTACAGGATGGCGACCGTACAGGAAGCAAGGATATATAAACGCGATCGATGGCGCAGAACGGTAGCAGTCAGTGAAGCCGGCAACGTTCGGAGGTGTTGATCGAACCATGAGTAAAGTAAGACAAATGCGTGCTTTTATGCGAGTGCAAACAGATGATCACATTTGATTAATGTCTTTGCCAGGTCCTTTTGCTGCTGTGCAGTTGCGCGTGGTTGCTGGCAAACGGTGCCCCACTGTCGGAGGACACGCTGGAACCGGCGGATGCAGTCGTCATCCTGAAAGATGCTGCCGCGAGCGAAGATAACGACCTGGAGGTGGCGGAAGCGGCCCACTACGGGTACGGCGGAGGATTCGGCCACGGCGGTGGGTTTGGAGGAGGTTTTGGCCATGGATTCGGCGGCGGTGGCTTCGGACACGGTGGAGGCTTCGGCGGCGGCGGCGGCTTTGGATTCCGCAAGTTTGGAGGCTTCGGTGGCGGTGGCTTCGGACATCCCGGGTTCGGCGGGTTCGGTGGCGGTGGCGGAGGTTTTATCGTTGGCGGTGGCTTCATCAAGGGGGGTGGATTCTATGGCAAGAAATGATCGAACGGAGTGCGAAATAAAGTTTAATTAAAGCCAAACGAACGGAGTGAGTGGGTTAGTTCGTCCGCGCGCTCCTCGCTATGATCGATGGATTGAACGTGAGCCCGCGCACGGGAACCGGTTCGGTGTCGGCTCAAATTGCCCCTTCACAGCCCACATTCTGCTCACCATGACCTCCTACTGGCGGGATCTTCTGCCAGTCTTCCGTCCAGCTGGGCCGCCCGTACTTGCTTGGCCCTTAAACACCCTTGCTACTTCGCCATCGGCTGGCTCCCTGCTGCGCTATCGGTACTACATTCATTTATCATCACACGGCACATCCACCCGAGCGTTCCACCTGAGGTGGTGAAAAATGGCAGAATTTTAGCAACAATCACAGTTACTGTTTTGCGCTTTATCCACACGATTAGGGTTAGCCGAGGGCAGATATTTCTCGGCGGATCTGGCGAAGGCGAGCGGGAATATAATCAGATGCAAATTGCCAACTGTTTACAACCGATCGGATGTGAGCATAAACGAACGTGTAACTCGTAAAGTGGTAACTGGTTACAGTAACGCGATGATTGGTTGCCTAGGAGACCACTTTTGATTAGCCGGGCCAGGGCGGAAGATGTTCACGTGCGGTGTGCGACATTGTGCTACATTATGGTTTTAGTTTCTTCGAATTCGTTTTGTGTGAAGGTGTCTTTGAGGTAAGATCAAGTTTTAAAGCATCCATAACAAAGTAATTGGATCAAATTCTACTTCTTGAGAGCGTTTAGGAACTTTAATGTAATGTCTTAACTATTCGACTATCATATCTCCATATCCCAATTTCGTCACCATCTAAGGAATTCCTACACTCTTCCAATCCTCTGTCCTTCCTATTCTCGTACATTCCTTCTCAGTTCCTTTTCCGTATTACGATTTAAAAAAATAAGCTTGATAAGGACATTCTACTAGTCTAAATCTACACTAGAAGTAAAGAAGGTTGAATAATTAAGATATTTAACACATATTGAATAAATAACGAAAGCTATAAGGGAAATTGTATTAATGTTGTTGAAATCGTATCTTATTATCAAAAATTTTCTGATGCTGTTTTTGTTTTACAATTCAGGCAGGGCTCTATGAAGCGTCGGACGAGCACGACAAACACGACACTGTCGTGTGAATTATCCAAATTTTACGAATGTAATCATACGAACACACAAACAGCCACCAATAGCCGCCTCCTGAAAATCAACATGATGAAACCGCAAGGTGCATACAGCTTCAAGGTGTGCATAAGACATGCAGGACAAAATCAAACTGTCTCGTTCGATATCTTGTTTGTCTGGTATGTCTGCTGCTATCTCACGGAGCATCTCCATATGATTACTTCGATTTGATACGTGTTGTCTTGTTCGAAGTCATGTTCGACGGCTCATAGAGCACTGCCTCAATGTTTCACTTCATCTTAGAATTATTTAATTTGTAATTTTCGTATCATCGCTAACTTCCAATTCGTCATTCATAGTCGGTTTCTCAGCTACGTAGGCTTTGATTTATGTGCTTGCATACTTGGAAGCTTGTGGCTCCAAAATCGCGCCACAATGTATGCAATCCGAGAGACAAATGGGGGATTTCAACCAAAGCAAAATTTACGAGTGATTTTTGATGTGTTCGTGACGGTCTCAGCGATGGATTGAAGGTTTAATACGTTTTCTAGAACATTAAGAAAATCGCAAAATAATAAATATTATAGTTAGTTTGTTAGTTACGTGTCCCTGCAACAGATGGCGCCACTGAAACAAGTTTGCTGTGAATATTGTTTCTATGGGTGTAATGCTGTTTTAACACAGATCACACAACGGATCGAATACGAAGAGTTTATGCACGTTAGGAGTAACGAGATGCATTTTAGATACCGTGTCGTGCCGTTCGTGTTGGAACTGTCGTTGTCTGCGCGTGAAGGTGCGTGCGTGAAAAGAGTAATTTTTGTTGTTGTACGAAGTTCACTGCATTGGAGTGTAGAGTATGAAGGTTGTGGTCGATTCTTTATTTTTTGTTCGATCTTTTTCTTCTTCGCTCTTCTTACATCGCTTCTTTGGCATATGGACACATTAGTGCACATTAGTAAAGCTGCCACTGTTTCTATTTTCGTAAAAAAAAACGCTACAGATACACTCATGAGTTGCAAAATTTAGAAATATTGCATTAAAATCATCAAAATACAATGCCTACTCTTTAAAACTTATTTTGTTGGGGTTCATACGTATGTGTTAGTATTTCCAAAATGGTGATGATAGTTGAAAGCAAATTATGTGTTCAATAATTTTATGAAAAAATAACGCTAATAAACATAAAGTATAGTAAGATGGTTTTAATGTATCTACTTGACCTAAATTAAAGATAAGCAAAATATTTGCGCAAAATATAAAAATGGCAAATAACACAACAAAAAATCGAAAATGATCATGATGCAGTTCGTAGGTTTAGTAATTGAAATATTTGGAGAGATTTAAACAAAATTTCGAACAGTAAACCTTTTTAAAATGAATGTAAAAGCAGGTTAAAGCGAATGAAAAGTTAGTTACAAAGAAGATTAACTTAGAAATATATGAGATGAAATGAAGGCTTCATGAATGACAGTGGATACTAAAAAATCTTGTAGATGTACACTTGTTTGCTGTTCTTTTACAAACATTTGACATCATCACCAACCGGAACCGGCCAGCATAGTTTGTATGAAACGATTATATGTTTTTCTATTGTTTTTTGTTACCAACACACACAAATGCACACGCAAAGTGTTATAATGCATGAATTATTCAATTGTTTACAACCCAGATAACACACACCAAAGACACCACACGCCACAATGTGCAGAACACACCCCTCGTTGTTGCGATGCAATTTCGAGGCAAACGAAACAAAAAAAAAAACCAAACTGTCTTCAATGCCACCGGAGAAGTGTTCGTACCATGTTGCCGCCTCAAGATACGGATCAAAGCGATTGTCCGCGCGTGACGTGCGCGCATAGGTCGAGATGCACCACCTGATAGCCGCGTTGCGCATTTGCTGTTTCAGTATTAACATTTCAATCGGAGCCCTTAAAAAACAGATAAACCCATCTGCAGCAGCAGCATCAGAAACGGCCTGTTGATTCCATTACCCTTTTTTTTTCTCTCTCTCTCTCTCTTCAAAGTACCTCCCGGAGGCGAGCGAGTACTCAATTTGTCAGCACGGAGATCATTATCGTGGTATTCATTAAAAAGGCAAAAATAATAGCATAATGCTATCGGCGATCGGAGATTGTTTGCGCTGCCACCGCCCTGTCTGTGCCATATTCACCCGTCCCGGAGCTGGTGCGGATCTTGGCAGGGGATCTTGTGCAAGCGAACGGGAGCGTCAGGCGCGTTGACCGCTCAGGCGAACCCTGCATTAACATTTTCACACGATTCGGTCGATACCGGGCGGGTACGTGATGATGTTGCTCTGCGTAATAAACGAGTGGACAATACCACAACAGAGGGAGAGAGCGAGAGCGAGAAAGAGAGAGAGAGTGGTGTTTTATGTACAAAAAAGGATCGGGGTTTCGTTTTTATTTTGCATCGATATCAACAAGAACTGTGGTGTAACAGTGAGGGCAGTAAAGGTGCTTCTGGGGAGTTGGGTGGGGTTGGGTGGGCGTGCGGGTGATTACCACCCACTGGAGCCGCTCCAGCCGCCTCCGTAGCCGCCGCTGCCCCCGGTGGACCATCCGCCGGCTCCACCTCCGTAGCCACCCGACGACCAGCCCTTGCTGCCTCCGCTCGACGGCCAGCCCTTGGTCAACCCACCGGACGACCATCCGCCCGATCCGCCGCCCAGGCTGCGTCCCGTGCTCCAGCCTCCGCCGCTTCCGCCGTACCCGCCGCCCAGTCCGCCCGAGGACCATCCGCCGTGGCCGCCGCCGTAGCTGCTGCCACCCACCGACGACCATCCCTGGCTTCCGCCCGACGACCATCCCTTGCTGACACCCGCCGACGGCCAGCCGCCCGAGCTCCAGCCACCGGAATGTCCACCGCCGAGGCTGCTGCCACCTCCCAGCGACCATCCGCTGCCACCGCCGTAGCCACCGCTGCCGCCGCTGGACCATCCCTTGCTGCTCGGCCAGCCCTTCGCGTAGCCGCCACCACCATAGCCGCCGCCGCCGCCGCTAGACCAACCCTTGCTACCTCCGTAGCCGCCGCCGCCTCCGCTGGACCATCCTCCGCCGCCCAGGCTGCGGCCACCGCTCCAGCCACCACCGCCGTGTCCACCGCCGCCCGACGAGATGATGATCACCTTACCGCCGCCGCCCTTGCTCCAGCCACCCCCACCACCTCCGCTGCTCCAGCCGCCACCGCCGCCGCTGCTCCATCCAGTCTCAGCCGTCTCCAGATCGGCCGACGAGAAGGCCACCGCCACCAGGCAGGCCAGAACGATCGCTTTCTAAACGCAGAGATAAGTGATATTGAGAAGGGGGGGTTTTCTTTTATTAGCAAGTGCCCATTACGATGGATACGGACGGGTTTTAATCGGTATCAATCTGAGCCCGAATTGGGACGACCAAATTGAATGATCTCGGTGGCGCTTAATCAAAGGGGTTTGATTACTTATGGGACGGGACGGAGACGGTTTCTTCGTGCCTGTGTTGCGCAACGAATCGTTTAATTTGATTTGTGAAATCGGCGATCAAAACTGTAGTTTCGAAGACACAGGTTTCAATTTCGTGATTTTAATAGGTTTAATAGGTTAGTGTGTACAATAGGGTGAGAACTTCGCCGTGCACTTGGGTGTTTACGCGCCTATTTAAGATAGTTATTCGATCAAGACATTTTCAGAGAACTTTTATGACAACTTTACAATTCACATCGCATTTGCTACACGTATAAAATTTATATAATACACAACAAATTTAAATAAGTTATATTCCAGCTACAATCTGATCTTTTTCTATGCTGATTACCAGACCGATATAATACTGCATTATTACAATATTACCAAATAATTTGGGCGAAGGTTTAACTTGATTTTTCAGAGCAAAATATTTTCAAAGTGTGTTTAGTACCAGTCTAGTCGAAATCTTTATCAAATTCTTCATATTTTTTTGAGGAGTTAAAAAATATATTACTCTTCGGAGAGTTATGACTAATGGCATATTTAACAAAATATGAACCAATCGGTTGAGAACTTGAGTCCCTCTTGAAAGATATGCAAGATATAGATATAGAGGTCTATCAAGCTTAAAAAAGAACCTAAGTAAACTAAAATTTTCTAATATTATACAAATATTATACTAAAACTGGTACTATTTGTAAAGTTCCAAAACATCAAAATACATTAATTCGACCATAACAAATCATTTAGTTTCGAAACCACTTCACAAACTTGAAAGAATAGAAGAACATGAATTTCCCTCAAAATTTACTGAACTAGTAAACATATAAGCTAATTACCTATTAGCCAGTGGAAAATGATTATTATAAAGGCTGACTAAGAGATTACGCCTCTCTTAATTATTACAATTTCAATCATCTAACATCATCACGATACTCTTCAACATCTCAATTTAAAACATATAACAAAAATTATCTTCCGAATCCAAATCTGTTCCAATGTTCTGTTCTAAAACGCCAAACTTGTACTAAACGCACTTTATAACACGAACGCGGACCGAAATCAGATTTTATAGCACGTTTTATGGCTCGCTTAATATTTGCAAGCGCTCTGGACGAAAATGTAAACGGTTTTCGGTCGCATGTACTTCTACACTGTGCACGACGAGATTTATGTTTTAAAATGCTAAACTACGTTTTATTGCGAGAATTTGTCGGAATATCCGCTTTACACGAGCACTCGTAATGGAACACGCACCTTCAGCATCGTCGGTGTTGAACGCGGATCAAAGACACTACTGAACTCGAACACGGGGCTACCTGCTACTGCCTGCTACTCGGATGAACTATCCAAGTACACTATGCCCCTAGCTGAGCCCGGCGTCCGCTTTTATAGTCAAAAAACTGCAGCCGCGAGTGCGCGATGAGTCGACCCACCGCGAACTTCCACCTGTGTGCGCGCGCACTTGCCTGAGTTGCAGATGAAGCGCTCAGTCCCCCAACAACCCCTCCTGTGCTACAACAAAGAGCTTCCTCCGAAGCGCGGCAAGATCAGGGCGAACGCGTGGCGTTCACTTTTAGTACTCAAACCGACCCTACCACCAGGCCCGATGTACTCGTCATCGACGGATCCCATTCGGTATGGGAATCCCTCCCACCGTCGATTAAATCCGGCTCTGGCGCTACTCTGGGGTGTTCAAAATTCGGTTCGGGGCTCAAACGTCGAGCGAAGCGAGAGGGGACCCCATCAAGAACGACTCCTTCCTTCTCGGACGATAAAGAGCAGCTTGGGAGGTAAAAAGCAGCAAGAGCGAACAAGAAATCATAATTATTACCAGCGAACGAGAACTCGCCAGGAGGAAATCCGAAGCTAAACAACAACAAAAAACTCGAATCTGTCCGGGCATCCTGGCGAGTTCCGTGATCTTGGAGATGAGATGATGAGCGCGCGCCCATTATCGGCCGGGGCTTGCGCTAATTCGCTGCCCGATCGTTATGGATTATTTACACATTCGCGGGCTCAATTAGGTGCGCGGGTTCGGGGTGGCAGCATCTGTTCCTGCCAGCACAAATCAATTATTTCGCGCCGCGACCCAGCAGGAGCGGAGATGGATCTTTGTTTTTGTCCGGTTTCGTTACGAGCGCGCGGCGGCAATCGAAAGTGAATGTATTTGCATGCGCAAAGATGCATTTCGGACGCGGCTTCCCCGAAACGCCTGATCGATACCCGTGTAATGAAGCCTTGACTTCCTTGTTTCCTTTTGCCAATTTTATGCCTTCGGTGGCGGTATTCGAATTCACCCCACATTGGACGGGCGACGCAATGAATAAGCAGCATAAATTTGTAACCGACTAGGGTGGCTTTAAATCAATTTCCACCGTCACCGTGCGCCCGAACCGTACGCCCAATAACAGACAGCTAATTAGACAAATTACACGCTGCTCGCTGCTTGCCTCCTTCTGATTTCGCATCAAAATAAATGGCTTCGGAGCGAAAACGTGCAGATCGACGACCGATGCTGCCGGTTCTCGATCGCGCAATCGATCATCGATCGTGCCGGTTGTGTGGCGAACGCAACGCGGGTGGGTAATTAAACACCTGCTCCAGCAGTGAGTAGTGACCGAGACACGGTTATGTGGGCTTACAATGTTTCGAGTGCTCAATTGAAGCTTTTTTGGAGACTTCCAACTTTATCCAGAGACAATCAACAGAAAGGTAAACAAACATCCAATTTCTGATAAACGTGTTGCCTGGGAAGTCTGCAGCTTTGAGTATTGAGCAACTTTTCTAACTGGTTTATTCTGATTGAGATAAGATACTTCTTGCTATACTGTTCAACTTTTTTTGTTGTCAAATTTGTTAACTACTTTAGTACTTGTGTTAGTACTTTACTGTAGCATTTTGAAACAAACAAAAAATTTAATAGAAAATTGAAGGTGTATGATACTCTTGGCGAATATTGCTTTTGTAATAACGACTTGCGTACTTCCTCTGTTCTTGGGTTATTGGGTATTCCAAAATCCTTGACTTATTATTGGGTTTCAATTACTATCCGGTGGTCACGGTTCTATCTCGGTGAACTAGCAAGGCTATATGCCTTGTGCCATTCATATTTGTGCTATCTTTGGCGAAGGAGTCTAAGCTATTTTAACCTGTTTTACAGTGGCGTATGATCATGTCCCACATTCATTATTAACAGGTTCCTTTACGATCCTCTCTATACATATGTGTACAGAACATGTGTACAGAGTGTGTTCTTTATGATATGGATTGTGTACTCTTTTCGGAATATGTCCTAATGCTCGGATTGTTTCCTATCCTCTATTTCAGATAGATTATCACTTCACAACCTTCTCCATTCAAAACAAAGAATGTTCTGCCTTTCTTTGTGCCAAGTGTTCTCTTTTAGTCGTGTCTCTAATCTATTGTCTTTTGAGTATACTATCGGCAACCTTGATATCAAAGGGATGTCTTTCATTACAGTTCTCGATAAGTTTCTAATAATTTGAATAAAAACAAAACAATTTGAGAACCCTTCACCATCCTAAGGTTATATCCGACGCAATGAGAAATCAACGAGTTTAAAGTGATCTACGGCATTTTTGTTAGATCATGTATTGCACTGTTATGGTATGATCGCCTGCATCTCTCTCGTTGATACCGCAAGTCGAAAGAGTTCAAAACGCATTTGCTCTCTTTGTGGATTCTTTGGAAGGAAATATTCACTCCCATCATATCGCTCTTAAAGGCAGGCGTGCCCATGACCAGGCTCATTTATAGAAAAAGAACATAATAAGGATAAAGTATGAATAAGTCATTTATCATTTATCTTTCTAGTTTAGGAAACTACTTCTGCATCGCAAACTAATGTCTGCACACCAACAATCTCCAGAATAGGAAGTGTTGAAAATAGAGAGCAGTTATAACTCAAATCTCATAGCGTGTAGTTCTGGAGGAATTGTTTATGGGTTAAGTGGATCGTCCAGCAACTTCACGTGGTGTTCTATAAGAAGATAGTGGATAGGAACCACGCATTTACCAATTGTAGGAGATTGTTGTTTGTTAGAGAAGTTAGAGAAGAAAAGAATGACTGAAACAATAACAATTTATTTGATATGATCACATAGGTCCTGCGAAGTTCCATTTGGACGAAACTCTGGATCACAAGTTATCCTTCTGCATAGGAGTTTTTCCAGCACGGAAAGTATTACAGTAAAAATAATACATATCCATCCCATCATTTATACTGGTATATGAAGATCTGTACGAGCAGGAAAGCGGAAAAAAAAATAAAATAGTATTAGTAGGATAGTTGAAAAACTAAACTGTCACTCCGCTCCAGGTCCGATTTATAGTAGCATATTTCAACTCAATTGGGTTTCGCATTAAAAAAAACTTTATCAACATGATTTCCAATAAGTAAACAAAGCTCAGCAGCACGTTGTAATCAATTTATTACAAAAAAATCGATTCTTGCTGATTGCAGCTGGAAACGAATTTTAGTGCCCTGCTTTAACTATCCCATTCAATTTGGCAAGAAATGGAAGCAGTATGCTCACCCGCGATATTACGCGCATCAAAGTGCGCCCGGCTGTGAACGACTTTTGCTTGTTTTAAATGGACCATTTAGTTTAGCATTTGTGTTCCAGCTGATGCGGTTACGCGAAAAAAGCCACCTTAAGCCACCAGATTGCACAACGCACAAGATCCACAAATGGAATGTGACATCCATCAACGTGCGATGACAATGGCGGCGCGGACGACAAGTAAGTGATGTGCTGTACATCGGCCGGGTGGCAAAAGGGTTGGCGGCAAAACATTAATTTCATGTCACCACCGGTCGCTGAAGAACGTCAATTTTGGCACCAATCGGAACCGTTGGGAACAGAATGTCGCGCGACGCACACACGATGATGATGATGATGAAGATGTTGGACACGTGCCACGTGCGGAGCCGTCGAAGGTGAGCGCTTTTGTTTCGCGTAATGGGTGTTCTTCGAGGTGCATCTCACGTTGTACCCGTGGGTATGTGCCACACGATCGGATAAGAGGTGTTGGTACCGTACCGACCGCTCGGCAAGAAGCGCCCGGACCCGGTCGGTCTTTGGAGTGGCCGATTAAATGGGACGGAAAAACGGTGGCTCTCCATGAAACGGCGGATTTTAAGGTTAATTATGATTTGCAACATTTTTCATCACAATCAAGTACGAGTTTTTTTTGTCACGAGTCAAGTACGCGGTTTTGCCGATGGTCACCACAGCAACGGACTCGCAGCAGGCGGTTTGATTGAAGATGAATGTTTGTTTGAAGTGTTGTTGTTGTTTCAAATCGTTTCTAACGCTCTCCCTCTCTCGCTCTCTGTGCAAGTTCATCCCACCGGTCAGGGATGCAGATTTCGAGCAGGAAAAACACACAAATCGCTCCCCAGGGTCGGCTCGGTGTGGCTGCACACGTGAGCGAAGAAATGATATCATCGGCGTAGCTCGCAGCATCGGTTGCATAAACCGCTTGACACATTGCTCCCGCCTAGAATGGAACGCAGGGAAGTCCCGGAACGGATCGTAGAAAGATGTGGTTAATGACGTACCGCCCATGGATGGGGCGTCATTAATTCGGCATGTAAATTGCGAGCACGAGTGTGACAACTTACTCCGACGGTGGGATGCTGTGGAATCGGGAAGATTAAAAAACGTTGTTTTATCTGTTCCTCGCAGGTGTGATGCTTCCTCCCATCATCTTGATTCACACACTAAAGAGATGGTTGAAGCAAGTATGTTCCCTACTTTTTTTTAACTATTGAAGGCCTCTTAATTAACTGATACAGTTACTTTTGAAGAATTGTCATCGTTGAGAGGTAGGAGTGAAATTTATTTTCAAGCTTTAGATCGGACGTCGTGAATAATTTGAGTAAACTAATTTACAAATCCGATACTTTGGACAGACCCACATGGCATCAAATAATAGTACGAATTGCCCAACGTTTTGTTTAATTTTGTTAAATTTTCTATAATCTTGCTTTTTATTGCTAGTCTGAATAAGTTTCCCATTATTCCCAGAATGATATTATAACATATATAACAACGTTGTTTATATAGTGGTGTAAAAAAATACTTTTGTTTAAATTAGTGTTGCTTCAAAATGCCGGATTTTTTTAAACTGTTTTTAAAAAGCTCCGAACAAAGAAAACAATAAAGTACAATTAAAGACTTGTTTGTTGTTTTAGTAAACATTAAGTAGAATATACACTAGAGACTCACGTATTTTAGTGTTACCAAAATGAAAATGTAGTAATCCGTTTATTGTATAAACTTTACTCTATATGCTGAAATACTGATGTTACATATATTATGAGACAAACTACTAAAAATAAATAAATAAAGTAAAATGTTTTGAGAACAACTTTTGTTTAAATTAGTGTTGCTTCAAAATGCCGGATTTTTTTAAACTGTTTTTAAAAAGCTCCGAACAAAGAAAACAATCTACTATTTTAAATTTATCAATAATTTATTTGAATCAGTTTTGGTTGCTGTTTTTTACGTATTTTAGTAGTACTGTATAAAAAAATAACAACCAAAATTGGTCAAAATAAATTACTAATAAAAGTAAAAGTAGATTTTTTCTTTGTTCAGAGCTTTTTTAAATCAGTAAAATTATTTTTCTTGCATTGCAAAGAAACATTAACTGAAAAAAAGTTTCACCCCACGATATAAAAACCTTGTTTATAATATCATTCTAGGAATAATTTAAAGCTTATTTAGATTAGCATGTGCATTTCAATCTTTATTGGAAGTAACGTCCTTCTCCCTTTCAGATTATTTAGTGTCTTTTTAAGTCAATTTAAAACATATCCAAATATCTCTATATAATATATTACACTACAATATATATACACTTAATGAATATATTTGTTGAAATTGAAGCTGTATATTGTACATTGTGTGTATGTACGTGTTTGATTGATGCACCATTATCTATTGGTTACACAAAAGATGATCAAATTTTAAGTTATTTATGAATGAGCATCTAATAATAGATTACTGGTTTGAACTTAAAAAAATGAAATATTCAAGTACAATTAAAGACTTGTTTGTTGTTTTAGTAAACATTAAGTAGAATATACACTAGAGACTCACGTATTTTAGTGTTACCAATCGGGAAGATTAAAAAACGTTGTTTTATCTGTTCCTCGCAGGTGTGATGCTTCCTCCCATCATCTTGATTCACACACTAGAGAGATGGTGGAAGCAAGTATGTTCCCTACTTTTTTTAACTATTGAAGGCTTCTTAATTAACTGATACAATTACTTTTGAAGAATTGTCATCGTTGAGAGGTAGGAGTGAAATCTATTTTCAAGCTTTAGATCGTACGTCGTGAAAAATTTGAGTAAACTAATTTACAAATCCGATACTTTGAACAGACCCACATGGCATCAAATAATAGTAAGAGTTGCCCAACGTTTTGTTTAATTTTGTTAAATTTTCTATAATCTTGCTTTTTATTGCTAGTCTGAATAAGTTTTCCATTATTCCCAGAATGATATTATAACATATATAAAATCGTTGTTTATATAGTGGTGTAAAAAAAACTTTTGTTTAAATTAGTGTTGCTTCAAAATGCCGGATTTTTTTAAACTGTTTTTAAAAAGCTCCGAACAAAGAAAACAATCTACTATTTTAAATTTATCAATAATTTATTTGAATCAGTTTTGGTTGCTGTTTTTTACGTATTTTAGTAGTACTGTATAAAAAAATAACAACCAAAATTGGTCAAAATAAATTACTAATAAAAGTAAAAGTAGATTTTTTCTTTGTTCAGAGCTTTTTTAAATCAGTAAAATTATTTTTCTTGCATTGCAAAGAAACATTAACTGAAAAAAAGTTTCACCCCACGATATAAAAACCTTGTTTATAATATCATTCTAGGAATAATTTAAAGCTTATTTAGATTAGCATGTGCATTTCAATCTTTATTGGAAGTAACGTCCTTCTCCCTTTCAGATTATTTAGTGTCTTTTTAAGTCAATTTAAAACATATCCAAATATCTCTATATAATATATTACACTACAATATATATACACTTAATGAATATATTTGTTGAAATTGAAGCTGTATATTGTACATATGGCCTCTCGGGAAATGCGTCGCAGTGCCTAACGAAGTGTGAACAGTTTCTTCGTCTGGCCGCGCTATTTACTTATTAACAATTAATTAAACTCTTCGAAGGTTAGCAGCACCCGATGGAAACCCGAGCACGCTCTGGCCCGAAAGTTTATGAAATAAATCCACGCCGCACAAAAGCACATTGAAACAGTTTCCCAATTCAGCGCTCATTGTTCGCCCCGTACCGCGCAGGCGGATGTGAGGATGAGGTGGCAAATGAATTAATTCGTTGATCGTTCAATCCCCCCCTGCGGTGCCGGAAGTCGGGGCTGACTGCAGCGGCTTCTTCAACCACTTGGGGTGGATGAAAAAAAAAATAAACACTCTTGCCACCGGCCCAACCGGGTTGCGGCGGATGGGTTATAATTATCCGGTGGCAAAAGGGGGTGGCTTGGTAAACGGTGGCGTGGAACACACCACCAGCTGGTAACACTGTGACCCGAACGTGTGAGCTAATATTAAGCCCAAAATGGCTACAGCTTTGATGCATTCACGATCAATCTTCGAAGATCATTGTGCTCGAAACGATAGCAGCGTCCAATAAAGCTGGCGAACATGATCGTGATTTTTTTTCTTGAAACACCGAGTACATAAAGAACCATTTTAACGTTCTCCGGTGCGTCTCCACGCCATCCACGCCATCCCTTCACTGTCCCTCTTGAGATGCAGATGAACGTATCGAGCGTACGGTAAGGTCCGGGGTGGAATTAACGGCCACATCTAATTGATTATCATCATTTGATCGCGTTAATGATACCCTCAAGATATGGTTACGAGGGACCGGAAGAAAGAGAGAGAGAGAACCGCCATATGAAATAGGGTTGACGTTGTGAGGTCACGTTCACCAGCCGGTTTTAACGATCGCATGAACCACATTCGTGATAATCGGGGAGGAGAATATGTTTGAAAAATTGAAAACCCCTACAGACACAACAAAATCACACACTCAGACATCTCCCACGAATGTGTCATAAAGCCGCAAGCATAAATGATATAATGCGTTGTACAATAGTGAACGCGGGCGGCAGCGCGGAGATGCAGCAGGTGACTCAGTGCTCCGTTCGCTCGGTGTCTGGGAGACGCCAGGAAGCGGAATTACGCTACGGTTGGCTGATTGTTTATGCATATTCATAATGATGAAGATGAAGTGAGCAACAAAAAACACGTCAGTTAAACGTGAATTCTGTTTCTCGAGAAGACAAGGCATTAGTAACAAATGTGAAAAACAGTAAAGGAAAATAGTAATAAGTAACTGCTGAAAACGACAAGAACATATAAAAAGTAGTGACAATACAAATTAAAACAAAAAAATAATCAAAACCAATATTATTTGCTACAAAACCCTCAACAAAAGAGCAAAAACGTTAAAAGACATTAAAATATGAAGATAATACTAATAGCACAGTGAATTAAAATATTAGGCAAATATGATTAAAATAAATAAACGAAGAAACTAACGTAATCCTTTAAAATATAGCAAAAACCATATTATATTAATGTAAAAGGTGTCTATAGATGGAGGATGGAATTAACCAAATAAAAATGATTGCTTACTAAATTGAATAGAAATACAAATAAAATGAAAATGAAAGTTAACAAATCCAATTAGTTTAATTAAATCACAAAAATAACAAAAAATGAAAAAAGGAAATATGCATAAAATAAAAAAACAACAATTTGACAATTATCATGAACGATATTATAAATGGAAGAACGATTGCAAAAATGATTAAAAAAAAACGCAATAAAATATTGCCATACGCAAATATATGTAAAAAAGGCAAACTCAATTACATTGATCGAAAGAAGGCAAAAAACTGACGAAATATTAAAATCAATTAATTATTATAACAACATACAAAAGCGCACAAAGAGAGAGAAATTAGTAATGTATAAGAAAAAATAAATAAAAAGTTGACACAAATTTTAAACATTTGGTTAAGGATAAACCACTCAAAAGACTCACAATAGCAAAACGAATTATCTCTTACGATACACTATCATAAAATATCCAAGAAATAATAGTTACTTATTTGGATGAAAAACATAGCTACAATTACAAACTAAAGGAATTACATTATTTTATAAAGAATGAATTTTAAATTACATTAAACTGCGTAATTGGTGAAAGCGACTAAACTAAACATTTAAATAGCAGATGTACTAAGCTCTGATTAGAAGAAACAAAAAAAGAAATTGAACACAATAGCCGAACGAAAAATCCTCGTTTGAACTTGTCGTTCAATTAACAAAACAAACTAATACGCATTAAAAAAACGTAAACTTCAATCTAAACATATTGAACGAAAATAAACTTTAAAAAATATTGTAAAAAATCAAACGGAATTATACTAAACTATGAAAGCGACTATGCTTAATCAACATGAACATCGTTCCTTTCAGTAAAAAAAAAGTTTACTGTGTAAGCTTAACAAGCAATGAAGAGGAATACGAAATAAAGAGAAATGAAGAAGTGGAAACAAGAAGAAACGAGAAGAATATAAATTAAACATATGCTAAGAAACCGATACACGTCATGTTTATACGCCATGCAAAAAGGTAACCGACACAATAATAAAACTAAAAAAGTGCTCAATCGCCAAAGCACACCAATATCAATCCCCTAGCTCCGTAACCTTACAGCAAGCGTCGAACAATACAGAACAAGCGAAAAAAACATTTGCATCTCTCGGCGGCAAAAGCAAACAATGCCCATGATGACCACACGATCACTGCGGGATGGTTTCCATACGCGAGCCACGCGCGCTTCAGATGATGATCATTAGCGGCGTCCGATTCGTGGTCAAATATTAGCGTTAGCCGTGTCGTGCGGGAGAGTGAGAGCGAAATGATATTTGACCGACTGATGTGTAATTAAACTTGGCGCACTTCCCAACCAACCGGTCCGCCCGGCTGGACCTCGTCAACGAACGAGAAGGAAAATCGAGCCTCCCCTTGATCATCAATCAACGTCACACACTGGCTGGGAGGCGAAAAAAGTTGGCCTTTTCCGAATTGGTTCCGAGTGAGATTCACTTAAACTTACCGTGGACGGTAGGAGATAAAGCTCAACACCAACAACAGCACCAGACCGCGTGCGGGGTCGACGGAAGGCAGGGAAAATGTCATTACCGTTTATGCTGAGACTATGGGATGGAAATACACCCAGCACCGGTGGGGCCTAGCCGCGCGCGACCTTCCACACACACGCCGGTTCGGTTGCGGGTAGAGCAGCAACAACAAAAATCACCCTACAATCCCAGATTAATCAGCGCGTTCATCTGCCTTCATTTGGGGCGAATCGATTTCGGTTGCCTCTACGATGAAGGTGATGAAAAGGCGTTGAAAATGGTCCCAGTTGGACCGGCGCATTAGTGTCGGATTGTTTGCTTTTGCCGCCGAGAGATGCAAATGTTTTTTTCGCTTGTTCTGTATTGTTCGACGCTTGCTGTAAGGTTACGGAGAAAAAAAAACAACCCATTTATTGAATAAGATTTACACAATACTGTTCTACCGCAGCGTGCGGAGTAGAGTGAAAGTACAGCATGCAAGCAGAATGAGAGATAAAAGTGAATTGCGATGCGAGAAGAAGAGGATAAACAACAGTGAAAATAATTGAGTAGTAGAATTGAAGAAGAAAAAAACATAATTATAAACACAAAGCAAACAAGCAAACAAACAAACATATAAATGCATGATGCAGGCAGGCAAAAGCAACCAACACACAAACTTTACACCAGTAGCCATACAATAAAGATAATAAGCTGACGTGAGTGTTTATTCGAAGCATATACTGTATCTTAAATTTTGTGTGACCGAAGCAGGGGACAAGCGTTGTACTTTACCTCTCCAAAAACTGACCTACAAACAGAGCCACATACTCCCACACATACACACACCCGTCACTAAAGTAGTTTTTTCTGGTCCCGGTTACTGACACACGTCTTAGCGTCTTGTGCATTAGGAAGGTGGACGAAATAAGCATTAATGGCGTCTGAGGAAAGAAGCAAACACACGGTTTGCGCGAGGAAAGTAAGAATAAAAACACACACTAAAAGGGAAGACAGTTTTTTGAGCAACAATAGTAAAGCAAACGGCCAGCAAAGGAGACACTCTTCGACAAACCAAGAATACCTTAAAATTGAAACAAAGTTAAAAGAACAAAAACAAACAAAAAACAAATCACAATCCAACAATTGGTCCCACCGGGTTTTTTTTTTTTGTTTTGTTCCGGTTTGCCCATGATGACCACACGATCACTGCGGGATGGTTTCCATACGCGAGCCACGCGCGCTTCAGATGATGATCATTAGCGGCGTCCGATTCGTGGTCAAATATTAGCGTTAGCCGTGTCGTGCGGGAGAGTGAGAGCGAAATGATATTTGACCGACTGATGTGTAATTAAACTTGGCGCACTTCCCAACCAACCGGTCCGCCCGGCTGGACCTCGTCAACGAACGAGAAGGAAAATCGAGCCTCCCCTTGATCATCAATCAACGTCACACACTGGCTGGGAGGCGAAAAAAGTTGGCCTTTTCCGAATTGGTTCCGAGTGAGATTCACTTAAACTTACCGTGGACGGTAGGAGATAAAGCTCAACACCAACAACAGCACCAGACCGCGTGCGGGGACGACGGAAGGCAGGGAAAATGTCATTACCGTTTATGCTGAGACTATGGGATGGAAATACACCCAGCACCGGTGGGGTTTTTTTTGTATCACATATAAATTGTACAAAAACCTATCCTACTACAAGGAATGCCTTTACTTAAAACACTTCTTCCACCTCTTTCATCCCGCCGGTTTGTCCTCACCCATCATTTTAAACATTTTCCAACGAATCTTTAAGTGCGTGTCTTTAATTTACTTAAACACACATCGTGTGTGGCAGAAAGTTTACGGTAAGATTTCTTCTTCTTGCTCATCTCTATCTCTCGCTAACGCTCGTATGTTCCTCGAACGACCTCCTATATCAACGGCCAGGGGAGAGTCTTTTCGTATATTTCGGAGAACACAGTTATTTAGTCTGGGGACATATTTAAAGGGGTGGGACGAGGCTGATTGAAGGGTGCTGGATGTTGGGTGAAGCTAACGTGCTTTAGTTAATAAGTGAATGCATGTTTTGTTCACGAAGTTCGCTTCTTTCCTCTTGGGGGTCAATCGTAATTCACTTCCACGAACGGTAGCGCACCTTAAACACAGCAATTAAGAACGTTTCACTCAATTCAGGGACAAAAAATTGTACAAAAATATACCGACGCTTTTGTGTAGTCGTGCGCAGGTTTGCTTTTGTTTTGTTGCTACGAATTTGCTTTGCAAGCTACTCATATTTTCCGAATCGTTCGGTTTGTGTACACTTAGTGGATGGATACGCTTAAATTATATGAGAAGTCTACCTCTTATCTACATTCCACACAGCTGGTTTGGGTGCAGAGAAACGAATCGACACGATGAAACTAATAATACTAACACCTACGGAGGAAATTGACCGCGGCCCATCCTCCAGCACGGCGTCGCACAGAAAAGGTATCATCAATCTAGCTGTTTAGTCTTGTAGTGTGTTTTAATTATGTTTTATGCATTTTGTGCACCCACATCTTGCACACCTTCATCACCAACAGTGTGTGTGTGTCGTTTTTAGAACTGGATTAATACAGCATCGGTAATGCACTAGTGAAGAAGTGAGTCAAGCGAACTGCATATGGTGTGACTGCTTCTTTATTGACACAACAACTTTGAGCAGGTCTAGACCTGCAATAATATTGGTTTAAAAATGTTTTTATTTATTCGTAAGGGTTTCAGGTCTATTTTAAACAGCACTCTTAAGTTCTTTGTTGCGTTTTCGAGAATAGGTTGATGAGTCTTAATTCATTTTTAAGAGCAATTTAGAGATCGAGTGAAAGTGAACGTGAAGAATAAAGAATAACGAAGAAAGCCATCACGGTGAAATTGGCTGAAAAGAATAAAGAAGAAATACATCACGATGAAGTTGACTGATGAACGAGGATTGAGTTAAATTCAAATGTTTTCATAAAGTATGAATCCTCACAGTTGGGGAACTTAATTCTTGAACTTTTGCAGACCAATTGTACATGTTGTGATGGATATTTAAAGGAAATATTAATATACAACTACAGTTTCTCGTTCATTTTCACTCGATCAACTAAATAGGCCTTTAGCACTGAGCCCAAAACAATGAATAACAAAACCAAATAACACATAGTTTGAAAAGCAAGACATAGTGCAATAATTGCTGCATTAATGTTATATCATAAATATTAATATCTGTACTAAGATGCGGAATCCTGAACATAGTAACCGTTGGTGAGTTAAAACATCTATTTGAAATTTAAAGAATCTTTTGACATATAAAATTGATCCGAAAACCCGTATGATAAATGTCTCACTGTGTTGTGTTTTTTGGGAGTGCGTGTGCATCGACTTCGAATACTTATTTTCCATTTGTATACACTACGATTTACATATCACAATGAAAAACTAAAATACACTATACAGAGTAGCTACTGGCCATCAAACTGGTGTTCGGATTCGGGTTCACACACGCACACACATACGAAACGTGTGACCCATGCTATGGCCATCAATACAATTCATGGCTTTATCAGTTATATTAGTGTGCGCTTCAGCTACCGTTCATCTTTCAGGTTTTGTGTTCCGTTTCGCTACACAAACAATTCCCTAGTAGTAGCTCTCTAACGAGCAAAAACAAGACACTTCCTTTGCGTATGTTTGTATGTGGATGTGACTGTGTGCAGTGTTCTTTTCTTTCGATGGTCGTGCTACCATCGACTCAATTTCTTGTGTGACGAGATTTGTATAAGAAAACTAATGCTAACATACGTTCCTGGTTTCGGCATACCGGCACGTATCGATCGACATAACTGGTAATTGTTCTTGCTTTTCCTATTGCTTTGTGATGCCATGATGTGATAATGTTCCGTTTCGATTTGCGATTTGCATCTTTCATTTATAATTAACATTCCTCATTTCAGTGACAGATGAAATTTTAGCCATGAAGCAGTGTAATTATTCGAGACATAATGCCAAATGAGTTTGTATGATCACACACACACTTTCCCTTAAGATCTTCAAAATAAACAGTCATAATTCGGCCTATACTCTGCGCAAGCAGAAAAACGCTAATACTGTTCTCGACTGGCTAAAATTATACGTTGCTCGAAAACAAACCCAATTCAACGATGAATTTCTTTTACACCAGGGTCTATGATAAATTTTACAGTGTAATTTGTAAACCATTACTTCAATCTGCGTCGTGTTGCCTCACTCGTCAGTAAGCACTTCTTATCTTAATACACTTTTACAAGCAACCGCTTGTTGCATCAAGCCCGGATCACACAGGTCGATAGTAATCCGAAAATACACGTCGTTTAAGCAAGAACACTTTGGTGATATAACATAATCTCCAAAAGCAAAAGTACACAAGAGCATGGGCTAAGCAATGCGGGTTGTTCTGGGGTATCGATCCACGGTAAGGGACGTTCGTCGGATTATCATAAAACTATCCTTAATCAAAAAATTGCACTCCAACATAATCGCAATATTTACGGATTTTCGTGCGGTATCACTTTGTATCGCTTGGGAGCGATTGGAATTTAGGTATTAAATTAAAAGAACATTAGGATCCGCTGCCACTGGTGCGTAGGTGAGTTGGTTTAAGTAGACAAACAAACAAAAAACACACACACGCTACCTTCACCTCCCTAATTCTCATGACTACCATCGATGAGGGACTCGTGCTGCTCCTCCAGATCCGGTATTCGTACGACGTTCGCCTTCCGACAGTTCCACAGCCGCCGATACAACAGTTTGCCGAACTTGAGGAGTGGATCACAGTCGTCGAACTTGACGAGAAAGGCCACCAGCACCAGTGACAGAAACATGGGCAGTGACCCGAGATAGAACAGAAGCGGGTACGTTTTACCATGCAGCACCATATCGAACAGCATAGCGAGCGGTATTTGCAATGAGATGGCAACCGTACCGATCAGAGACGACGTTAGAAAACAGCCCCTACAAGAGAGAAAAAAGAGAGACAAATAAAGATACAGAAACCTTAATCAAGTTAGAGTGGTCCAACCAAGCCAGATTGATTTTTTTACTGGTCAAGTCCAGGGCTCGACATTTTTACATTTAAACACTCCACAGGTCATAAAATTCAAAGCATAACTTCACCCTCCATGCGATAAACGAACGTATGAATCCAAAGTTAAACTCTTATCAAAGCTACTTATAAGAGAAGACAATTTCAAATCAACAATATGCAATATGCAAAAAAAAAACTCTTCATTTCTGTTCCGGTTTAGAGCATTCGAATGGAAGTGTTTTCCATAAATGTATTGTGGCCACTCTGTAATGAAGCGAAACAGATGCAGTTTTAGCAATGAATGGTGTGCGTTTAACAACTAGAATGTAAAATAAAAATGTGCTGTAAGTAGAGTAGGTTAAAGATAGACCATATGCGATGTGATCAAAATTAATTAAAATACAAAACAAAACAAAAACATCAACATCATGTTTGCTACCGAGTTCCTCGCGAGTGAACTTATATACTAGTGCTAAAACTATAGCGGAATCTTGATAACCAAACATTAACACATTTAGTTAGCGCTCCCTGCAAGAAGCTTCATTCAATCGACTGCTCGTGGCAGGTCGTGCCTCTTTTTCGTAGGGATCTAGTAACCATATGTTCACGATTTTCTCAGCTGCGCACCATTTTCACATCCAAACACACACACACAATCTGTTTTGCGATTGGGTGAGAAAATCACAAGTAAGCGTCCACACTTTTTTAATCCATCAAATATCATCCCGACGGGTGAGGCTCGGCACGTTCTGGTCGGAAAATTAATTGCCGGACCCTAACCAAACAAGGCTAACTGCTGGGGAGCTGGGTCAATAGTAATTACCCGGCGTTTGCACTTTTCGCACCAAGCCTAACCGGCCTGTGTCTGTGGGTTCACTCTGGCAGCAGCAGCAGACCTAACAACAACGGTTAAAACAATAAACTCATCTCTGTTTTCCAAACGCCACTAAATGTGCGAGCCTCTCCGGCAGGATTTCGTATTTGCTCATCCTCATCTCCGTGGGCATCTCAGAAGGGGGGAATAATACGAATGTAAACTTTGACGGGCAAATTGCACCGCACATTCAAATCTCATCGCTCCGTCAACGTCCCACGAACCAGATCCATATTTTGACAGCTGTCAGTCTGTCCATTGCCACCGGTCGGCCTGGACATGGCTAAAACACCTTCCGAAGCTTCCGAACCTTCCGTAAAATCCGTAAATAAACCAGTGCAAATCCATAAAACAATAGCCTTTACACTAAAATAATTATTTTTGAATGATTTTTTACAGTTTGATAAAAAGTTAAAACAAAGATCTTGCACTACTTCACACTCATTGGTAGAACGCTGCGGATTTTGCAGTTGTTGTTTTAACACATACTAGACAAATTTATTCTACTGTTGCCGGACTGTTGTTGTAAGTGAAAAGATGCGGTGAACACCACAGGTAGTGAACTAAGGGTGCCCTTTCTTACGGCCGTTTTTTATGTATGCACTTTATATCGAATGACAGCGAGAAAAGTCTCTTCGAGAAATTTCGCGCTACGTCTATTCGCACGGTAAGAAGTGGAACTAGCAAATAAATGTCTCTCTCAGTTCAAAACCCGACCCGACCACAAGCCTCCTTTCTGCGAAGTACTCTGCGAACACATTTAAACAGGGGAACATTTAAAATTCATAAGAATATCAATCGTTATGCCTTATAAACACATACTGAATTTATTGTAGTGACAATCAATGAGTACAACCGTTTCAGTTCATGAGTTTTGTGTAATTTTTATTGGTAGTGACAAAAAGTCATATATTGCTTGAATTGTTCTGATTTTAGATTACCCGCGGAGTTGTTCTTCCCTTCCATGGTTAACCGTGTTCTTCTGTAATTCAATAAGAGCATTTATTATGTAAACTTTTTTTAAAATAATTTGATCAGGATAAATGTGATTTCCATGCAGATTAGGGTCTCTATTTTGGTATTAATAATAGTGACGAATTTTATTTCACTTTGTGCGTTGCCGACCACTGTAACTCGTCCGTACTGTTCTGAATCCGTTTATGGCACATAGTTGAAACTTGAAACCCCTTTGGAAACGGACATATAGATTGAAAATTTAAAACAACGGTTGATCCCATCTCCAAACTCTTCGTTTATATACGTAAGCGATTTTGTAGTGTCTCCTATTCGGATCGAACTGAGCAACTCACCGTCGACTCAAGGTGGAATATGGTTTAGCATTTATTATTTGTACCGGTTTGGTTCGGTTCACGCTAACACGCTATCAGAAGGCTAATAATGTCCTCAGGATGATGCGAGAAATTGAAGAATGAATTTCAATTCGTATAGTCTAATCGCACTAATCTAGTGTAAGTAATGCCAAGAGCTGCTATGACACGCACGCGAGAGTGCAGTTGTCCTCGGCTTTTCGAGCGTTCCCCGTTGCAGGATCGTCTAGTTACAGGCTAGCTAAAAAATATTAGAAGTAAGATAAAATTCTCTTTCCGTAAATCGTTTCCTCCGCATTTCGGTCACACTCTTCGCCGTCCTCCTGACCTGTCTGCCACGCTGGACCCAGTGATCTGCTAGCTTTTAAGTAACCCTCCTAGAGGGGCTGCCCTTCGAACGCTGTCTTTCGAGCGCCAAGCAAATGTGAATATATCTCTGTGAAAAATATAATCTGTTCATCAACAAGAAACATAAACGAAACACATTCCTTCCCATCTGCTGATCGTTCCACCACACACGCACACATCGCTATTGGCTTGGCCAGCTACAAAACTACACAACAATCGCGTTCCTTCACACACAGCACGAACCTTCCGGCCCGGAACGATTCTCTTCCGGTAGTAAAAGGTGCATTTTTTTTAAATAGTCACAAAAATAAACAATTTCATCCATCTCGTTTTTGAGCTGCTAATAGTTCCTGCCACGATCAACAATCAATCTCTTCCGCGTCCCTGATACTGTGCCGGCCGATAGCGGCTGCTCCTGTTTCCGTTACGTGATGTCAGCTGTCTAATGTACAAGTTTGCGGGTTTGGGAAACCAAAATTGGATCTATGTTGCCCTCTGGTTACAACTGCTGCTGTGTGCATGCATGTGCGCCCATTCCTAAGTCCTTCTCACCCACCCAGTTCCATGCAAGTTCCTTCACTTTCCTGTAAGTAATACTGATCACAGACTGTTGTAAAAACACATTCGCACACTCGTACACGCTCATCTCGATCTACAACACAAAGTTCGATGAGAACATTTGTTCACCATGCCTATGCCTCGGAATAACCTTGCCTGCTGCGCAAAGGATGCGAGGGGTTCAATGCTCACATGTCTCCGTGTCGATTTACGCTACGTGTGTCGAATTGCCTACATTACTGCTAATAATTTCGTTACGTAGAAGGGGAGGTCTTTGCGGAAATCTATATATATAGGGTTTGTAACGTGGAAATTGTTGTCCATAGTTTTGATTCGGTGTTATATCATCGATCTTCTCTTGTAAAGTTTGTATCGCAAGCATCGTTGGTGCCTGCAGGTGCCGCTAGTTATACTTGCAATAAATATGTGGCTGAAATAGTTGTGTTAGCTTGTGTTCTCTAAAATAAGGCGTGCGGTTTCAAATCGTCGCCACAAAGCAGGGCGCCGCACGCGTAATTGCATTCATGAAATCGCTAAAATCAAGATATCAAATCAAGTCTCCAGGAGCCAGTTGCCTTCTTCCATTCGTACTCGTCGTACTTAAGCCGGTATGGGTGCCTGCTCGTAGAAATCGGGTTCGTCTTCGGCACCTTCGTTCGGTTGGCTGCCGTCAAGCTGGAAGTGAAAAAGGGGAACGATGCTTAAATCTTCGCTTGCACAGAAGCAGAAGCAGCTCGTTCTTACCGCACGCAACTCGAGCGGGGAGAAGATATTCTCCAGCTGCTTCCGGATCGGAACCATCATGATCAGGAAGAAGGGGAACGCCAGCGAGAATGGCGACGATTTGACGGCCCACAGCATGGCCAGCGCTAGGATCTGGACGCCTGTGAACAGATGCATCTTCCAGGTCGGAACACGCCGCACGAACGGCACTTGTGGATGGTGCTTCACCGGCATCAGGTACAACCGAAGACTGTTGCAGTAGAAGAAAACGTATGTGTTGAACCCCCAGTTCCAACCATTCCAGCACACAACCCAGCTTACCGTTCAAAGAACTGCACGCCGCTCATGGAAGCGATACCCATGTACAGGAACACACCGAACAGAACGGACATCGGGATCAGACGCAAGATCGGTGCCATCGCCACCGACAAACCGACGAGCAACGACACGAAGAAACCCGATATTCTCTGCTCCTTCACGTCCGTGATGTGAGGCGCATCACCCGGTGCGTGCGTCCTGAAACGGGAGAGTGTCCAATAAGAACCAAACACGCCCGGTCGCGCTCTCCAGCATCCAACGCCTTACCTCGACATGATGGTGACAGCGGAGACGTGCGTCACCGATCGTACGGTGGCGGCGCAGTGCCACGGCATCCCGAAGAACCCACAGACCGTGTTCAGGAAGCACAGCAGCACAATGTCCATATGCAGCCCCGAGCCCTTCTTCAGCCCGCGCTCCGGTTTGTCCACGATCAGCTCCGAGATGTGCGTCTCCATGAAGATCAGAATGTACACCAGCAGCGCCGGAACGCCGGCCACGAACGGCATCCACCCGGGCACACCGCCCAGCGGGATGAGCCACCCGCGGCGCGTTTGATCGCTCGGCGACAGACCCTCCGGTACGCTCAGCTTCTCCGTGTACACCTCCGGGATCATGAAGTCGAGCAGCACGAACAGCGCGATCGAGATCGGCACGCCGAAGTCACCGAGGGCGCGGCGCGCGTTACGTCCGAGGAAGTGCGAGTTGCGGAACAACTTCAGGTAGTAGGCCAGCGAGAAGGTGCCGAGCGTGAGGATGGTACAGAACAGGGCCGTGTTCGGTCGGTTGCGCGGTCCGTTCGCATCGCCCGGGATGAGCAGATGGTCGGTCGAGTCGGTCGGAATGCCCAGCGTTGCGTTCACCGCCGTCGTGAGACTCTCGGCAAGCAGTTCGGCCGTCGTGGTGGTGACGGTGCCGTTGCCCTCCTGGTCCAGGTACGGCATCGGGAGCGGTTGCGGTTCCGTCGCGTTCTTGTACAGGTACTCCGCCAGCAGCGGGTGCCGCGCGTACACCGACACCAGCTTCATCACCGTCTCCACGATGTAGATCAGCGTGATCAGCGCGGAGAAGATCTCCTGCGTGAAGCGCGTGAAAAGCCGCACGTACACGCTACCCTCGAAGGCGGACACCGCAAGCGCAATGACGGCCAGCCAACATCCGACGTATACGCGCACTGTCAGGAAGCTGAAGTCGTTCGCGATGCAGAACTGATTGAGGGCCTCGTCGAACAGCAGCAGCGGGCCGGTAGTTCCGATGATGACGAGCGGTTGCCCGGACAGCAGGTGGAACACCAGACCCACCATCGAGGCCGACACGAGCGTTTCCGAGATGCCGATCAGGTTGTGCGTCTTGTCGGACGACAGGCCACCGAACGTGATGGCCGTCGAGAGGGCCGCAAAGTACATGAAGATGGTCGCCGCCAGCGTCTCCGTGTTGAGTCCGTCCATGATGTCGCTCTTGTACATCGGATACCGCCGCTTGATGTCGTTGATCAGCCCACCCCAGAGGCGGTTCGTCTTCTCCAGCGGGTTCTTCGGGGGTTTCTTCCCGTCACCGCCGCCACCGCCACCTCCACCACCACCACCACCCCCATCGCCGCCGCTCGCCGCGAGCAGCTTCTTCTCCTCCTCGCTCGTGAGCAGCTGCAGCCCCTGCTTGTTCTTGATCTTCGCGTCGAGCGCTTTCTTCTTGCGCAACCGGATCATGTCGCTCTTGGCCTTCAGCTCCTCGAACGGCAGCAGCGCCTGGCGTTCCCACTTGCCCGGCGGCAGCACGATCGAGTCGTCCAGGAACTCGTTGATGGCGGACAGCAGCTCGCGCCGATCGTCCGCTTTGTAGGCGATGTCGTGGAAGTGCTCGTTCGACATGAGCGTCGCGATCGACCGGCCCACCTCGTGGTAGTCCAGCTCGGTCTTCTGCGGGCCGAGCAGGATGAACAGGAAGCGCACCGGGATCGGCACCTCCGTGATGCTCGGCATCGGGATGCCCTCCGCCAGCCGCACGAACGCGATCGTCGGCTGCTCGAGGAAGTCCACCGCACCGACGAGGACGGTCGTCGCTTCCGCACCCTCCGGGATGCGCTTCAGGATCGACTCCTTCTGCGTGCGCATCTTGATGTCCTCCTGGGAGGAGGTGTACGTTTCCTCGCTGATGTTGATGCGCGTCTCGCCGTGGCCACCGTGGCCGTTGATCTCGGCCGCCGGCACGATGCGCGGTTTCTTATCATCCACGCTCTGGGGCGATCGTGGTCGTGGTGTGAGGAGAAAACAATTGAAAAAGAGGTGATGTTAGTGAATTGGAGTGGAGGAGCACTCGTACGAAGAAGTCAACTAAAGGAACGATATAAGAGTTCGTTTGCAAGAAACGGTCATAAGCGGAGGGAATTTGCCGAACTATCGAACTAACAGGTTTCACGGTTATACAAACATGCATTTACAATTGGAAGCAAGCACAGCTATTATACAAAGACTATACAAAGGCTACAATACTATACAATACCATACAATGCACAAGCAGCTAAAACTAATAGGTTAGTAGGTAGAAGCAAATAATACCAATATAAATAATGTAAATAATTTACAGTAAAACTTCTGTACACCAAAGTTTACAAAGTTAGGAGGAAATACAAAGTTAGGAGGAATAATGATTAAAACATTGAAATAAAATAGAAGTAACGAATAATGTCGCTACAATAATAAACTCTAGTCCTATCGAAACAATTGAAATAAGATTAAAAAGCATTAAGAAGACGTAAAAAACGTGCCTACAGACGAATCGCAATCGTCTGATCCAGACTTAGTGAAGCTTAGTGGAGAGAAAAGACCAGAAAGGAGCGAAAAGAAACAACCCAATGCATGTCATCTTCCTTCTTCATTGCTACTACAACCTAAGAAAAGTCTTAGCAATCTTAGTGACGTGTACAATTATGAGCCTGCGCTCCTGACCTTACGAACCCTGACCTTGTCGATTCCAGAAAAAACAGTATTTGTTTTTTTTAGTTATGTATTATTCTCTGTCAGAGTTCATGGTCTCAGCAACTTGGCAAATGCCTCTTGATGCTTCTACAGTAAAAGCCCCACTTTGCTGCACCTGTCTGTCAGGTTCAGTCCAGCTTTTGCAGGAATCATTCACCAAGCCTAGGTTCAGAAGCAACCGTGTTAAGTCTCAATGTCAAAGTTTGATGCCTATCACAGAGACAGTTATGTCGAAAAGTTTGGCAGTTTTGTATAAAAAGCACCGAAAGGCATTTTGGCGTCGTTGTTAAATCACGAAACGCTCATAAGGGGTGAGGAATAGAGTTTTATGTTACGTAGGACATAAAAGATATACCTCCCTTAATAGGAGGTATATCCCAACATCTCAAAACTAGTCAAACTTTCGTACAGAGCAGCATTCCGATGACAAGTTTTTTGGTTAAATATGATATTAAAATGGTGGTTGTACTAGTTATAGTCAGATTCGTTAGCTCAGTCAAATGGTACTAACGTACTAACGTGGTTCTCAAGTGCTATGTTAAACACAAGAATCTTAATCACTCGCTTTGATGTAGTGTGAAGAATCTAATGGATAAGAATGAATTTCAGTATACAAGCAACTAAACAATGCCGGTCAAAAGATGATAGAAACTATTAACACTAACGGTCAAATCAGATTTCTATTGACACTTTTACAACTTTGAGCTGCGATAACTCAAAAATGCATTTACTAATAGTTTTTTTGGTTTTAAAAAAGGTTTGTAAGGTTATATTTATATATTTATAAGAGGACGCGTGGCAAACTCAACGGAATATAAAACTCGAATAGTTAGCGCCCAACTGGCGAAAACTTCAGCCCAATCGAACAACAAATCGGCCAGAAATAGCTTTCTAGGTGGCAATGGACACCAAATTTGCACATTAGGAGTATTTGATTCATTTGGCCGTTGGTGTTAATGCATTCATTTCGAGCTATCCATCAATAATACACAAAAAAAAGTCAATCTATAGCAATGTCATTCTAAACTATCTTCTAGCAATCGTTAAAAGACACAGAGTAAAGCGGGATTGAGACGAGTTTAAAGATCAAAGGGTTATGCGAACGCTCTATTGAACTCTCCTGCCACGAACAAGTTG